>JAWDEX010193296.1:0-12407 GCA_035221805.1 Trichilia hirta
ATCCATACATTACTACAGTAAGATATGCATTTTACTTATATTTGCGAGTCATGCGTTATTAAAGAAAATCTTTCATTTTATTAAAAATTAGATTGTTGAATGATATATGTATAAAATGCCCTTGGGGCGTACAAATATACACAAAAAAAACAAGAAGAAGAAAAGGTCACTTATCTACTCGGGTTACAAGTTTTTTAATTGCTAACTCTGAGATTCTTCACTTGTGCTAGTTGGCTCACCCATCGTCTCAATGCCAGTGCTAGAGGATGGGGGATTCAAAAAAAAGAGTTGGGCTTACTGCTCCGTACTAGAGGGAGGAGGATCGAAAAAAAGGAGCTAGGCTTATTACTCGAGGTGAGCTGGGACATCTACCTACTTGGAGGGCAGGACGGGGGAAACTTTTATAGTTGCTCATTGTTGTAGCCCACTCACCACAATTATAGACATCTCCAATGGTTGCTCACCCCTTACTTGAGGCGCCACTTCGTCAAATAGCCTTTCGACACCCAACTTTGTAAAAAATCAATCAAAATCCACCTTGATAAACACTCCTCTACTAGCACACTGATGTTTCAAAGTTTGAAGAGTACGCCCTTCTAGTACTAATTTTGGGCTTAGTAGTTAGTCGAGCGGAGGTCTGCTTGCAGCTTTTAAATACTGAATTTTACTTTTAATAATTCCTAACCCCCGGAGAGCACATCTGTTTTTAACCTCTTAGTTTTTTTTTGAAGTTCCTCGATGGTATTTTTCCTGCTGAGAAGAAGGTCGGAGAAAGTGCTGTTGATCTTTCTTTGCACCTCTAGGTCATTCTTTAATTCTAATATCTCTCGGTTCGAATCAACCATCCAAGACTCGCAATTTCAACCCTCTTCTCCAGATCTTTCTTAATCTTCACCTAATCTTGGTGACCCCTCTTTTATTTTTTATTTAAACTATGGATCTTCTTCTTCAACTATTCGTTCTTTAGGCCTTCGATAGTTATACCCTAAATGTAGAACTTCATTTGCTCTTACTGACGGGCGAGCACATGTACAACTTGTAAGAGAAAGAGTTAATACTTTTGAAGATTTAGTGGAAAAAGGCAAGATAGATACAAAGTTTACCAAGATTGAGGAGTCGTGTGTATAGTTGATAGTTGCCTCAAGAGAAAGACTGCCCACCTTCTCGTTAACAGCCCTATTTACTAGGGAGACAGCTATATTAATAAGTGAAAAAAGTGAGCCACCATCGATACTCATCCTTCTCAATGTCAAAAAGCCCCAACTTTGGTATGAGGACTCACGGGAAGGCAAAGCAATGGGGAATTATCAACACTGATTCCCAAGAAAAGGATATTAAAATGTGTTAGTAAGACCCCGACACATCTGTGAAACTGAGTTTGGTTGAACGAGTGACAGTAATTGCATTACTCAGTAGCTTTTTTTAACCCCTTCCCAAATCTGCATCTTTTTCTTGTTAGGTAAGAAGGGCTATCGTTACTATCTGACGTGTCCTAAGGTAGGGATGGGGCTTTACCCTTCTCTTTTACTGAGGTTCTCAGACTTTCTTGCCTACTCGAAGAGGGTAGAGGGGCTTAGTCACGACTTGTTCCTTTATCGACTCTCTTAGCAGTCACCAACTGCTCTGAGACATGCGGACGTTACTTCTTTCCTGACATATCTACAAAACAAAATGAAAAGAGTGTAATTCTTTGCTTGAGCACAGCAACGCATCTATAAGGTCCTACCCTTCACTTTCATCTGATTGAGGGTGATACGAAAAATGTGGAAGGTAGCCAGACCCAACTTTGCCAGTGAAGCTTTGAAAAGAATCTCCTCTTGACTAACAGTAATATAACCTAGCGAAGTCATCCTCCCCTTCGACTCTTGACTCAAGATCAGGTAACTTGTCCAGATCGTGGCCGACTCGAACCTATTCAAGATCTCTCCTCCAATAGTCAGATCTCACTTGCTCTCCATGAAGAACCACTTGTCCTTTTAATATTTATTATTGAAAGAATTCTCTCTCACCAAATTATGAGTCTCTGACTTAGTTTGTAAATAGTATCAATCGGGACTTAATCTAGGGTTCTTTTTTGGCGTGAATATATACATCACCTCAAAAATGCTTAGGGGCTCATCAAAGTATTCCTACCATAGAACGAATAATCCTACCAAAATTCTCCATCTGTTGGGCACAAGTTAGTATGGAGGAATCTGAAAATGAGTTAGCATGCTGGCAAAGAATGGCTGAAGCGGTAGCCTCACTCTGCATAAACAACTCTTCGTTAAAAGCGATTTCACTAAAAAGGGGTAGGCTCGATATTTTGCCCTTATATAAAATGCGCATGGACACTAGTTTATCCACCGTAAAAAATTTCGGTATACACCAAGGTCCTGCTCATTAACTATGAAAGAGAACCGATCGGCCTCGAATTCAATCCCTGCCTTGGGTAATGGAATAGAGTCAGTGATAGATCTATCATCGCTCGAGCTCAAGGATGAGCCTAATGCTAGGTTAACTTAAACGATATCCTGAGGTGACTGGCCTCAGGACATAACTTCAACACTCTTACTGTTATTACTCATCTCCTACAAGCATACAATAGATGATCAAGACAAAAATGGTACGAAGAACTATATTTTCTCGAGGCCAACAAATATTATGAGTCTTGCGACATCTCTCTACTTGCCTTTGTAACCCCATAATTTCACCATCTGATATAAATCTAGACCACAAATGTTTCTTTTTGTCAAAGACGGTGACCTATGTCACATTCTCCTCTCACAGGCAAAAGAAAAATATGCTGCAATGGTACTGCGAGTAAAATATGTAATAAAAATGTAAGAAAGTAATTTTTTACTGATTAAATAGATGCAGAAACAAAGACACGAGAGGATTTAATGATGACAGATACAAACACCACAGAGCATTAAGAATAAACCAACAGCCGTTGAGTCTAGCAAGAGTGCAAAATAGGAAAGAAGAGGCAAATCGGGGGTATTTATAGTAAACTAGACATTAACTAAGCGACACGACGTATCCTAAAAGGTTACTCGATAAGTGGACAAAAATGAGTCACATCACGCAAACCTAAAGGAGCACCCTAGAGCAGTGTGCCAATTCAAAAAATAACTGCCTGTGTACTTGCACGTGATGATGGTACAGGTTACAAGGGGGGCCACATTTCAGTTACGTCTTTTTAGAAATAACGGGTAGAAATCTAAGCATTTGCATTTAGTGAAAACCATTGGCTATGCAGAGTACTAAGGTGTTTAAGTCAAAAGGCCTTGGGTCATCTCAGAAAAACTCAAACTATTCAAATTTTCACTCTTTCACGAAAACAGAAATTCGAGAGGCTTATGTTGAGGATTTTTTTGATCCTAGCTTTTCTGCCCCCAACTTTGTCATTATATAGGCGACTTGACCTGGGTCCATTCACTTTAGTATCCTAGCTTATATCCCAAATTACCAAGGTAAATTGCTCTCAATATTCAAAAATGGGAGAACTAAATAGGATAATCGGGTGTATTTTCTAAGAATGGCTTAAACGTCCCATTACATTAAGAAGTATCATACCTTACAAATTGCAGATATATATTACACCGCCCTAGTCTGACATAAGAGGGTGATGAAAGAACCTATTGGCCGTTTATGCTGTAGCTTGCCCAATCAGGCTCCTATTTTTCAATGCTCACATGTGCAAAGGCCCTATAAATATTGAAATTGCTATGAAAAAAAGGGACTTTTCTTCTGAAAAAAAAAAAAAAAGTTGATATATTGAACCTTTCGATAAACACCCGCAACTGCACTTATTTTTGAATCCAACTCTTTGGGTCGATAATTAACATAAACATTGTTCTATTTTAATATTTTTTTCGTTACTTGCCTTTGACTTTTTATTAACTTGAGTGTTAGAGTTTATACGCCGGTATACCGACTTTACTCTCAGCTTGCTTGTTTTAATTTTATATGAGTCTTTGAAAATCTTTGACCGAGGTCGAATACTGCCTCACACGGTTTTATGATAACAATGAAAAAATTTGTGTAATATACCGAGCTTTTTGTTCCTAAAAAATTTAGACATCATGTTACCTTGTACTCATTATAACTATCTCACTAAATTCTTTAGTTCCAATTATTTGTACGGTAATCTCATTTATTTGTAACTTAATTCGTAATCTGTTGTCTTCGCAGTCAACCACGTCACTTCTATGTCACGGTCGACAAACTTCAGTTCAAGGCGGCATCTTAAATTTCATAACCAACTACTTTTATTAAATAATTTCATTAATTAGGAATTAACGTCGAAACAATAATAGTTTTTGGCAGGAGACGTTAGTGGAATTGTTAGGCCTAGCGGGGCAGCGCACATGTTTGCCAACGGTAGTCTACTGCAGCTCACATGATAAGCTTGATGCCGTTTGCTCCGCCGTCTCTAACCTTTCTTACATTTTCCTTCTCTGATTTGGCAATTAATCTAATTCTTGTTGTTTTTGTATCAATAAGTTTGTTAACAAGTAGTTATGCGTTAATTGGACTACAGAGAATCAAGTTCTTCATAATTGCCAGTTGTTTGTTGATGCATATGGCTAATTTTAAAATTTCCCCGTAGAAGTTTTGGCTGTTCTGTTAATGAAATTCAGAAAAGAGAGCCTGATGAACTAGTGCTGAAAGATCTTTTCACAATAGTAAGTTTCATCTTCACTGAATGCCTTTTTTCATTGGTGGATGTAGGTCACTTATTATTGTAAATTCATAAGTAACCAGAGTCACTTATTTTAAAATTTTTAAGCAGCCGGAGCTTTCATTCAGTAACATTAGTCATAAATTGCAACTGCATACAAATATATTGTTCTGGACACATTCCTTTTTTTTTTTTTTTTTCATTAGTAGAATCTATTCAGTCACTGGATTGTACCGTAGTTTTTTCCATTTCAAGATGTTTGGACTTTAACATGCTGTAGTTCATTTTTTAAGCTTGCTGCTTTTGTACCTCGTAAAAATGTTGAAAACTGCTCCTATATGTTGAGATTTGAAACTTTTTGTCGTTTTTCTAGGTTTACTAGTACTGTAAGCATTTGCTAAAATCATGTGTGTTATTTCACTAATACACCAGTATAGTGATCTAGCTGAAGTGGAAAGAATGCTTTGGAGAAATTTCGCCAAGTAACAGTGAGGTGGAACCAAAATGTCACTGCTCTGGGAGGAGATGACAATGAAACTGGAACGGATGATCACAAGTCTTACATGATTGTTGTAACAGATGCTTTCCTTCCACTTCTTTCTTCTGGTGAATCTCCTGTATTTGCTCGTGTTCTGATAAATTATGAGTTACCAACTGAGAAGGTATAGTCTCACGATTTCCGGGGCTCAATGTGTGAGATGATGTCTTGCATTTTTTTTGCACCGCAGGTTGTCTTCTGTCATCACCTTAAAATTTGTTCCTTTTCTTAATTGGTAAAACTGGCAGCTTTTAACAGCTTTAACCTCTAGGTACAGGCCTTCTTCAAGGCTTTAGGGATTGCTATGTTCTATATCACGGAAGTCATGTTAAGGATTGTGAGTACCATGTGAGTTTTACATTGTCTTCTGTTCTTTACCTGTAGGAAATATATTTGAGGCGCACAGCAACTTGTTTGGCAGCAGGTTCGTGTTTGAGTTATGTATTCTCTTTTTTGTTATATATTGTGGTATTTGCAATCTAGAATAACTTCCTTTGACCAAGTGCAGGTGGTATAGTAATCAGCATGGTTGTTGGGGGTGAAGTTGTAACCCTTAAGAGCATTGAAGAAAACAGCGGCCTTATCATATTTGGGATGCCCACAAATGTAAGTTTGTTGCTCACTGGTCTCGTATCTTTGGAGTGGTGAAGAGTGGGGATGACATTGCTTTTGACTAATATGAATATTAGAGCTTTTGACCGCTAACATTTTTTCTCTTATACATTTTAGCACGAATTTAATTTAACGAATATAGTTTTAGATGATGACCAACTTGAAATGTCGCTGAAGTTGCAGATTTCTGAGATTTTGTGATCTCATTAGTCTTCTGTGATGTTCAAAAGTACCTCCTAGGACTCATGGTGCATGTGATCAGATGCTCTCTGAGTAGCTTTCGATGCTATTGAAACTGCTTCCTATGTAGACTAACTTCGTCCACTCTAAATTTCAGAAATATTTTCTTTTTTGTATCATTAGTTTCAATGGCAGACTGCATGACCGTATAGTGGCCTACAGCGCATGAAGAGCGATCATACTCGACGACTACAGTGGACTCAGGTTTTGGTTGATTGTTTAGAACAGATCTAATCGCAAAAGGTTAAGCTCCAGGAATGTTAAACAGAACGTATCTAATCGAATCAGTACTCTTCTTAGCTGTTCCAAGAAATTATCTTCTAAACCTTTTGTGGACAAGAATAAAATTGTTGGCAATGGCATCAAAATATCAAATTACGTTTGTCCGGAAAATGCATCCCCCATCGAAGAATTTCGGTGAATGGTCTGGAATGTATTTATTTATTATAGGCCCAATCCAAGAAGTGCCGGGCTTCTTGGGTTCACTTCTTTTAACTTTTCTGAAAAATCAGTCAATCGGGTGCAGTTCAAGTCCAATCTAAACCGTTGCTTGGGCAGCAGCAAAACACGAGCTTTGGAGCCAAAACCCTTATTTTTTGTAATAACAACCTATTTAATAAATAATATTTTATAAAGATTTATAAATTATAATATCATTATAAAACAATTTATATCATATCCAAAACAGCCTTGTTATAAGTTAAGATATTATTTTGTTTAGAACGAATAAATTATTGGCCATCAAATATGGAAAAGTAGATAGTACTAAGTAAAAAGTGGACTAGGATATAAGCGTCTAGCCCATTAAATACGTCTTTGATGGGTTATAAATAAATAAATAAAAATGAAATAAAAAATTACTTTTATTTCTGTTTAAGTGTGTGTGTGTGTGTGTGTACAATAAGGCAATTTTCGAAGATTATTACAGAGAACTTAATCTCCAGATTATGGCAAGCCAAGTAAAGAAATAGTTAAATTATCAATGTCACATATTTTGTTCATTAACAACTGAACGGAGATAACAAAAGTTTCAGAAAAAAACTTCTAAAATTAATAAATTTTTAATTAATAAAATAATATAATACTACTAACTCTTATTTATTAATATGATACCATTATAGTTAAAATTGCGCTTTTAAGAAAGTAGTTAAATTATTAAGGTGACATAATCTTTAATTTTAAAGATTTTACTTAATTTTACTTAATTGTTATTTTTATGTAAGTCATAAGTAAGTGCGTGTCTATAATAAAAAGATCTATAATGTAAGATACATTTTAATTTGATATCGTCTACAAGAGTTTGATTCGAATCAAAGTTCTGAATTAAAAAAAAAAGAGGTTTAAACTACTATCGACTCTTTTTTTTTCTTTTCCTTAAGCTTGAAGCAAGATTGGAGTGTGTTAAGGTACAAAATACCGATAACTCCATTATCACCTTAATTTGAAATGGTAACTTTGAGATATAATTTAAAAGTCTTCAATAAAATCACTTACTCTAAAATTTATCCTGAAACGTTTTGAAATGCCCTTTTCATTTTTAAAATTATAAATTATGGAAGCAAACGAACAATTAACCTTGTAACTGTAATCAATCAGCAGAAATTAGGATCCAAATGTGGCCCTTGGTCCACTCCCTCCCTATGGCCACTGTACGTCTTTGGCATGGCTTTCAGTGTCTTTTGAATGATCATTTGAAAAAACAAACAAAAAAGACACAACTGTTGAAGGTAATTAACGAGATGAAGAGAGAGAGTGTTAAATAATTAATATGAGCTTCGTAATAACTTGAATTTTAATCGTTGGTTAGTTGTCTAATTAATAGTACGTAAAAGTAATGAATTTACAAAATAAACAGAAAGTAACCACAACCACATCGTCATCTAATATGTTATGTTTATACAGAATTTTTGCATGATCAACACCTGAAAGGTACCTAATGGAAAGAAAAATATCGAATATATAATAGTCTCTAGTGGGTCTCTACTTTCGTTGGAACTTTCAATTGAAGCATCTAACCATATGGACATCGTTGTGAAATGCTGCCTCATTAATGGCAATAATACTTTTCAAACCTTCAATCACTCTCTTTTTCTAAACGAACATTTCAACAGAAGAAGGCCATGCCTAATAAAAGGGAAGAAGGGGGACAGAAATGATTTACTGTGTAACTATAATATTTGTTAAGTTATTTTGCCGTGCAAATTATGGAACCCCGTGTCCCCACGTATGCCTACTCTAGGGTATAGTACAAACCATTATACATACTGTCGGGTCTTAGCAGCAGTGATCAAGGAAACCATTGATTTTAAAATAGCAGACGTGGTAACCCATGGGTCAGTCTTTAGAGTGTGGTTTAACTAAGGATGACAATACCATAAACAAAGATAGAACTTTAGGAAATATATTCTTTTGTCTCACTCAAATTGCAGTTGATACTGGAAATCAGGAGGCGCTATTGCTGTTGGGACGATGATGGGATTCGAAGTTTACTAATGAATGGCAGTTTTCTTGATCTGGAGTAAGCCCATAAGAAGTCATGGTTATTGATGCAAGTTTTAAGTTTTATAATTACTCTCGTATGTTTCAGGTGTTAATATATTAATTAATATAGTCATTATTGTGAAAAATTCGACCAAATAGAGTATAATTACAGTTAAAATATAAAAAAATAAGACTAAAATTGAACATGCAAATTTTACATAAAGAACTCTCGATTAAGATAAAAATTATGGGTAAGATAAAAAAAATTTACTATAAAAAAAAATAGAAGTGTCAACTTCTCTCTATTATATAAGTAGAAAATAATAATATTTTTTTTTATTAATAAGAGACAGCACTCTTACTCTTTTTTCTTGCGAATGAATGCTTACAAATAAGAGATATTTGTAAACTTAGGAAGCTCATCCACCAAGTTGGCTTTTCTAAGAAAGTTATATTATAATAATAATTTTCAATGAAAGTTTTAATAAACTTTCAAAAGAAGTTTTGTCAAACATTCTTAGGAAGCTTCACTAAACTTTCATAAAAAATTTTACCAATCTTTCTCAAAAAGTTTTTCTAAGCTTTCATAATAAGTTATCTTTTTTAGAAAACTTCACAAAGCTTCTCCACTAAATTTAAGCTTATGAATTCAAGACAAACCTAACAAATCTCTCATTTAGCTTAAACTCCATCAGGATTTTTTAACTCATCATTCTTCTAGACATCTTGACCATTCTTTTTATCTTGTCATTTTTGTGTTGCTCACATTTTCATTAGGCTACACGAAGATCAACACCTGATAAACTTGTTAGTACTGATTATTTTTGTCAAAAAATCTGCAAGGTGTCTTTTATATAAATTTTATACATATCCATTGAGCCTTCTACCATTTTTTCAAGAACGAAGTGATGCTAAACTCATATGTGCTTAGTCTTTAAATGAAAAACTAAATTCTTTGCAAGATGCATGGCATTGTGACTGTTATAAAATAGAGAAATCTTCTCTTATTTGTACTTGAATTCGTCCAATATTAACTTGAACTATGTTGCTTTTTTACTAGCTTGTGTAGTTACTACATATTCTACTTCTATTGCTGACATAGCCACAACTAACTGCAATTTTAAAACCTAACTTATAGCTCCGTTAGTAAGAGTAAATACATAACCTATGGTGAATTTGCTTTTATCAAAATCACCTACATAATTAGAATCAACATATGATAATTAAGTTTAATCCTTCATAATATAATTGAACATCTGAGATTCCTTTAATATATCTTAGAATCTTCTTTACCATATTTCAATACTCTGTACCAGCATTCACCATATATAGACTAACTACTCCTATCGCATGTGCAATGTCTGATTTTGTATAAATCATAACGAATGTTAAACTTTCTACTATTGATGCATATGATGCTCAAGACATTTCCATTCTCTCTTATTTATTGCTAGCACTCATACTAGAGGATAACTTGAAATTAATAGAAAGTATGGTAAAAATTGGCTTATAATCTTATATGTTGAAATGTTGCAAGATCTTTTTCAGGTAATTTTTTTAAGAAAGCTAAGTTTTCTTATTATTTTTATCTTGGAGATTTTGCATTCCTAAAGTCTTGTTTGCTAGTCTTAAGTCCTTTATTTTAAATTCTCTAGCTAATTGTACCTTTAATTCTTTAATACGATCTTTATTGGGGCATGCTACTAATATGCTGCCTACATATAACAGTAAGATAATAGTATCATCTTCTTTAAACCTTTTGAAATATGTATAAGGGTATACACTAAGTCTATTATGTCCAAGGCTCATTGTAAAAAAATCAAATCTCTTATGCCAATATCTTGGTGCCTATTTAGACAGTACAAAGGTTTGTCCAACCTACAAACCAAGTTCTTTTTGACCTTTTTTTTCAAAACCTTCTGGTTGAAATATATAAATTTCTTTTTCAAGATCCCTATAAAGAAGAATCATTTTCACATCTAATTACTCTAAATGTTAATCAAATATAGGACACATCACCAAGACTACTTAAAATGTAGTAAGTTAAATCACAAGAAAAAATATTTTATTAAAGTCAATCCTTTCTTTTTGAGCATATCCTTTAATCATCAATCTTACACAGCATCATTCCACTTGATCATCGCTATTTTGCTTAATCTTATAAAGCTATATGTTTTTAATGGATTTTTTCCTTTTTGGTAAGGACACAAGCTCTCAGGTGTTATTCTTATGAAATGCTTCAATTTCTTCCTACATTGCTGTCATTCATAGAGATACATCTGAGTTATTTAATGCTTTTTGGAAAGTTAAAGACTCTCCTTCCTCAATTAAAAGATAATATACACTATTACTCTCCATAATGTAATTCGAATAACAAGCTGGTACTCGTTTATTGCAAATTGGTTGTTGATTTTTTGAAACTTCAGTCTTTTGATCCTTGTGATCTGGTGTTATTTTAGGAAAAAAAAAACTCTTTTTTACTTGTACTATTATAGTCTTTGATTTTTTTTCTTTACTGCATTATTACCATCTTCTTTTTCTTATAATTTTTCTTTTACAAAGAATATGTCCTTACTAATCACTACTTTGCAAGTAGTAGAATCCCATAAGCAATATCTCTTTACTCTATCAGCATACCCCAGGACTAAACATTTCCTGAATTTGGGATCTAACTTTATACCTTTTGCAGTATTGTCCATTACGTACACTAGACTTTCAAATATATGAACATTTAAATAATCAACTACCTTACTAGTTTACATCTTCATTGATGTCTTCAACTTAATTGTAGTTAGGGAGCCTAATTTATCACATAACAAGTGGTACTGATTGCTTTTACCTAGAATTTTTTACCTAGACTTACAGTGCTCATCATTGCTCTTATTTTCTCTAATTGAATTCTATTCATCTACTCTGCTACTTCATTTTGTTGAGGAGTATATACCATAGTAAACTGTCTTTTGATACCTTTTTGCTTGCAAAATTTATCACATTTTGTACCAATATATTCTCCTCTGTTATCTGACCATAAACATTTAATCTTTTTAACAGAATCAAGTTTAACTCGCACTTTAAAAATTTTAAAAATTAAAAATGCATCTGTCTTTCTCTTAATAGGATGCACCCAATATTTTTTAAAATAATTATCAATAAAAGACACAAAATACTTTGTACCTCTAATGATAGAATTAGTACTTGTCATACATTAAAGTAAACCAATTTTAGAATAATCTTACTTCTAAAATTTGATGTGTTGAATTTCAACCACTACTACTTACTAGTAATGCAATGCTCATAAAAGGGTAAAGATACCCTTATAAGTCCTAAAAATAGCTTTTGTTTAGCAAGAATTTTTATACCTCATTCATACATATGTTTAAGTTTATGATGTCATATCATTGCAAATTTTTCACTTGAACTATTTGAAATAACTAATGCTTATGCTTCTTGCAAAGTCTCTCTCTTTAACGTGTACAAATTTATAGCTATCTTTTTTTCTTTCATAAGTACAATTGCTTCACGAATGATCTTCATAATCTTATTTACAACTTTAATTTTGTAATCAATATCATTTAATTATCTAAGAGATAATAATTTTTTTTTCAGGCTTTTTACATGTTGTACTTTTTAGATAGTATGAATCATTCCATTATACATATTTAGCTTAATGGATCCAATATCAATGATCATTAATGTATGGTCATTGCAACTATACACAAATCTTCCAAAGATAAGTTTATAGTGATGGAACCATTTTCTCCTAGAAGTCATGTAAAAAGTAACTTTTAAATCAATAAGCCACACATTAGCAAAAATTTTTTTGCTTTTACTTGCTGTTGCTACTTCACAAATTAGAAATCCTCCATTATC
>JAWDEX010193334.1:0-12402 GCA_035221805.1 Trichilia hirta
TTTTGTGATAGATAACCCTCAAGCTTAAAATACAAATATTTCCCTATAGTTTTATAAATACTCCTTACATTATTTTCGTAACAGATACTCTCCTAAAACTTGAAAATAATGACAAATACCTCCATAATTTTAAAATTACATAAAATTATATAAAATATATAAAATTTAATTATAAAATTTACAATTTAAAAAACATAGAAATTTATAAATTAAAATGCATAAAATTATATTAAATAATTATATAAAATACATAAACTTTAATTATAAAATTTATAATTTGAAGAATATAAAAATTAAAAAACCTGAAATACATAAAATTATATAAATAATTATATAAAATAAATAAAATTTAATTATAAAATTTATAGATTGAAGAACATAAAAAATTTATAAATTAAAGAATATAAAATAGATAAAATTAAAAAGATATATAAAATTCATCAATTAAAACTCATAAAAAATATAAAAATTTCATCAAAATATATAAATTAAAAATACATAAAATTAAATTATAAAATTTATAATTTAAAGAATATAAAAATTAAAAATTAAAAATACATAAAATCATGAAAAAATTATATAAAATATATATTATAGAATTTATAGTTCGAAGACATAAAGAATTATAAATTAAAAATTCATAAATTTTATATATTTTATATAATTTTTTATTTTAAAAATTATAATGAGATATTTGTCATCAATTTTAAATTTACAAAAAATATTTGTTACAAAAATATATGCAAGAGGTATTTCTAAAAATATAAAAGAATATTTTTCATCTATTTTAAATTGAAAGAGGTATCTCTAAAAAAAAACACTATAAATATTTATAATATCTTGAAACTATAAGAAATATTTGATATTCTCCCATTATTTGCTCCTCCTGAAATGACTGGTTTGCATTTCCTTCACTCTTAGGTGTAGAAACATCATATCTTGCCACATAAGTGCTAAATCAATGCCACGGTGAAGCTGAGTCATTTGTACACCTAAGCTAATCCGTACAAACCCCAGAATTCTGTAATAACAACCTGTATACCCCGAATTCTTGAAGTTCCAAAATACCCTTCCATAGCTACCTATAAAGAAGCTAACTCGAAGGGTATTTTAATCATTATGGATATAACAAACAAAAAATAACGAAACTGATTCACTTGACTGATGCTTTCTTCAGTTTCTTGATGGTGATTTATAAATCACGACTCCACATTATTAAAGTAGCAAGGGTTCATATAAATATATATTAAAAAAATCATGGATATTGAAAATTATTCAAGTAATAGAAAGCAATTTACCTAAAAAAAAATGTTAAGCAAAAGACAAATTAAGTTAATAAATAAATACTAGATTTACGAATCAAGCTAGGTTTGGGTTTTTATTATGGGACACCTACTATCACAAATCCACAATGCTATTGCACACCGGTCTTTATTCATCTTTTTGATTTGACAAGAGAAACCAATTAGAATTAATGTTTAATGCTTAGATCAAATACCAGTAATTGAAATAACAGCAGTTCAATTAGGAGCCGATCCTAATCTAGAACAACAGTAGGCATATCACATATGCACCACCAATTAAAAACATGGACGCCAGTCTTTCCCAAAATTGTATCTGATCAAACTGGCAATTTCACTCAAGAAAAGGGACCATCTATCTCTATTGCTTTCTCCACGGGTTCAATTGACTTGCATTGCATTCAATTCCTAATCAAAAGTCAAGCTGCCGGAAAGTTTAGTAAGGTGCCTCGGCCACCGAGTTCCCAGCCTTTTCCCATCATCGGAAAATTTCTCTAAATAGGAACCAAGCCTCTTCAAGCACATGCTAATCTCTTAAAAGTTTACGAACCCATAATGACCATCAAGCTAGGTAGCTTAACTACCATATTCTTTTCTTCTCCAGACATGGCCAAAGAAATATTATACTCACATGATCAGGCCTTATCTAGAAGAATATTTTCGGATCCCCTTCAAGCACTCGACCACAACAAAGTTTCTGTGATGCGGTTTCCAATCTCCTCTGCACGGAGGAATCTTAGAAAAGTTTGTACTATTCAAATTTTCTCAACAATACGTCTGATGCCAGCTAAGCCTTTCGGCGGAAAATGGTCCTACAACTACTTAATTATGTGGATGAAAATTGCCGTAGTGGTTCTGCTGTTGATATTGGTTAACCGGTCTTCACTACAGTTCTTAATTCTATATCAAACACTGTCTTCTGTATTGATTTAGCTGATTACCATATTTTATTGTTCTCTACACAAAATAACCGCACGATCAATCAAGAATAAAATGACAACAAAATGAATTCGTCAAATTATCAACAATTTCGAAAGTAAAAATTTCAGAATATATCAAAAATCTTCAAAGAGATTCACATCAGTCCAAGCCCAGTAAGCCAAATTCATGATGCCTTGTAGCCCAGGACTTGTTTTCACCTAACGGTAAGAATTCATTTAATGATGTTGTTAAGTCAAATTGATCGATTAAAAATCTCTGTCGAAATTGGATTTATGGTTTCGTTCGTTTGAATGATGCTATGTTTCGGGTATTGGGAAATATTGTGGAAATTGAGAATTAAATCGTTTAATTTTCCTTTAAACAATTTCGTATTTTCACCAGCTGATAATTAAAGACAGAAATAGTGTCTGATGCATCAGTACAGTAAGCATATTCATCCCAAAATTGTACACTTGTTAGTTTAAGATGTTGCCACATGTACGACTGAATTGTTGCATAATACTCAGTGAGTTATTTCTCGCTAATTAACTATCCCAGCCCAGTCCGACATCCACACCCGATTGAATGTGGGGATGAAATTGTATTAGTGACTGGATAAATCTCTAATATTGTAAAAACTATTTAGGTTTTCATTATCATCGTTCAGGTCCTTCATTCACAGAACGCAGCTTTTGTTTTCATTCACACATGGCAAGTCCTATTTACAAATGACAGCGATAATAACTAAATAAATCTTAAAATTATTTTGTGAAGAAGAAAAAGGTGACAGACGTGCGTTGAAGTTAACTTCTAATACTTTTCAATTTCAACAACGGAATTTTTAATCTTCTGAAAAAATTTTAAAAATATTAAATAATTAAACATAAAATAATCTCTTGTAAATTCCATTATGACTCTAACTAACAGTTATGAACAGAAAAATAAGACTTTTCTTTAGTCTTTTTTGTTGATTCAAGCAAATTGCAATGGTGTTGAAACAGACGAAGGGATTCTCTTTTCGTCAAGAAGATACGGCGTACTCAACGGTTTTGAATTGAAATAATGGAGAAGTTTCAATTTCTAATTAATTATCAAAGAACACATTGTCATGTCGAATTGAATGTTGTAGGAAACCTACGCGCGTATCTATGGAAGAATGATTCATATGCAAGTTGTAACATTCATCTAGAAGATAGACCAGATGAAAGTCCCAACTCACGCAGCCACCGGTTTTGAACCGAAGGAGGGATATGGATTGATTCCAATTACTTACATAGGAGTAGGATTTCTCATTTTTATATTATTTTCTCTTTTTACTTGGAATTTTCATAGTTTCGTATGAGAATTTCTCACAGCAGACTTTTCTGCTGTATGTGCTTCGACTTATGTTGATACAAACAGACAATTGATACGAAGGAAAATGAATCCCAGTCCAATTTACGTTGCTGCCGCTGGAGTATGTTGACGATAACTAGAAACCGACAAATTCAAAAGGAGAGCCCAAGAGACAACTTCACTCAATATAGTATTCACTAAATTATCTTTGAACTGCATTAAATTACTAACACACAAGTTTGAAATATATTAACATAAATAGTTGAATGCCTTTCTTTTTCTTTTTAAATAAATTATTAATATAATAAAATAATATTAATTACTCACATATGTTCCATGAGTTTATATTGTATTATTATTAATTACACTAATTAATATTTTTATCAATTAATAGAATTATACTATATGATATTATAGTATTAATTATATAGCATAATAATATTGGCATTATATACAATAATAACCTTTATACAGTTTGTGTTTTTAATATTACTAATTTAAATTTTAACAATGTTAAAGGTATAAATTTTTATCTAAATTAGCTTTCTTTAAAAAATTATGTTGTTATTGCATGTCTAAAATAATTTTTTTATTTTATTAAAATTTTACTTACTTTCGTACAATATTATCAACATTAATTATGCAAAAAATATGAATAAGTTTGAAGAGTTCTTATCTTTTACATTATTATATAAGTATAATAATAAAAATGACGTATAAATCCCTAAAATTTGATATGTTAGATTAATTGATATCAATTAGATCCTAAAATTTGGTAAAAATAAATCTATATTTGCTCAAAACATATTAATAACATAAGTATAATAATATCATTATTTATTTATTTAAGAATATATGATTATTATATTAAAAATTATAAATTAAATACAAGATATTTATACAGTTAAAATACAAATAAGCATAATGTAAAATAAAAATTTATAATTTTAATTATAATATATTAGTAATATTGTATTATTCATATCAAAATAAATAATAATAATATTTGTATTTTATAAATATATTTTAAATAAATATATTACATTTATTTTTTATCCAAAATTTAAGAATTTATTTTGATTAACTACTATTGCATAAAGTTAAAAAGTTTTTTAACTAAAATCACTATGTAGCATCTGGCAACGGAACATTTCGTTAATGGAAGCGAAAGGAAAGATTGTATATAAATCATAAGTTTTCTTGAATCATAATAAGATCTTTTAAAATGAGCGATGAGTTACAAATGACCCATTTTAGAAACAGAATTGTGAGGGTCTCTTTTTTTCTAATGTGAATAATATCGTTATAATGTAGAATTTGAATGATAATAATTGGTATTAAAGCTTTTTTTCTAATGCGAATAATATTGTTATAATATAGAATTCAGATTGTGATAATTAGTATTAGAGCTTTTTTCAAATGCGAATACTATTATTATAATGTAGAATTTAGATTGTGACAATTGGTATTAGAGCTAAATTGGCTTTATGCTTTTATAAAAAGAAATGAATAATATCGTTGTAGTGGATAATTCAAACTGTAATAATTGGTATTAGAGCTAAATTTGGCTCCATGCTTCCATAAAAAGAGACCCATACATAAGAGTGTGTGTGGCCAAAAAAAGAGGTTAGTATAACACCCTAGATGACAATTGAGTGTTCCGTATTGTCGGGGTGGCTTTGTAGAAGGTTGAGTGTAGCAACTTCGGTGACATATGAGTGTTCAACATCATCACTAAAGAAAGTGAGGCATGAGTGTAGTAATATTGTTGACAAGTGAGTGTTCAACATCATCGTTAGAAAAAGTGAGGGGTGAGTGTTGCACCTTGGATGACAATTGAGTGTCGCACATTGTTAGGGAGGCTTTGCAGAAGGAGACCCATATATAAAGGCGTGTGTGACTAAAAAGAAGAGAGGTGAGCATAGCAGCTTGGGTGACAATTGAGTGTTCTACATCATCGCAAGAGGAAGCAAAGGAAAGCTTATATATAAGTCGCGATTTCCCTTAAATTGTAACGATGTTTTTTTCGGATGAATAATAGATCTATGGACAATCCATTCCAAAAATAAGATTGGTCCCTTTACCTCAAAGCCAATAATATTATTGTGGTTGTAAACCCAACTGACTATGACATATTAATATTAATAATTTTAATAAATCAAACCTCATATATATATATATACCCAACTGACTATGACATATTAATACTAATAATTTTAATAAATCAAACCTCATATATATATATATATATATCTTAAATTTGGCATTTTTGATAATGTGAACATTCATTAATTTATTAATTAGGTTATAAAATAGTATAGCAAATAATTTTGAAATTTATAATAATATATTATTTAATTAATAAAGGCCATATTATTTAGAAAGCGAAATTTGATGTGTACCGTTAATTATAACACTAAGTTCACTAATATTATGTTGGCTGCTGGAAGAAAAGCCCAAAATTTTTATTACAATGAAATTATACACGCACATTCTGGTTTGAATATATGGATGAGATGATAAAATGAAAGAAAAGAAAAGATGTTATGGCAATTATGCTTTGAAATTGTTTATTAAATTAAAACTTTTTGTATCAATTTTCTTCGTCTATATTAAAACACGTTTTATGGTCTCTTACGGTGGATTTTTTTGTCGTGGTTTGAAAGATGCCATCATTTTAGAAAAGTAAAAGAATTCTCTAGTAAATGCGTACATACTAAAAAAATTACATGGACGGCATACTTTTCTAACAGCTTATCCCTATATATTTATATATATCTCGCTTACCGTCTGGCAATTGCACTGATCAAAATGGAGTACCTGTCTCTACTGCTTGTACTATCCTTTCTATGGATTTCCTATCATTTCCTAAGAAAAACTCTAGCTGCCCGGAAGGGTGGTTTGACTCTGCCACCGGGGCCACGGCCTTTTCCGATTATTGGAAACATTCTTGATGTTGGAAAAAATGCTCATGAAGACATAGCTAAATTGTCAAAAGTTTATGGCCCCATAATGACCCTGAAGCTAGGAAGCTTAACCACTATAGTCATTTCCTCTCCAGAAATGGCTAAAGAAGCATTCCAAAAACATGATCAGACCATATCTAGCCGAACAATCCCTGAAAGCCTTCGAGCCCTCGACCATGACAAAGTTTCCATAGCATGGCTTCCTGTCGCACCTCCATGGAGGAATCTTAGGAAAATTTGTGCTTTACAAATGTTCTGCAAAAAGCAGATGGACGCCACCCAAGCCATGCGACGTATAAAAGTGAAAGAACTACTCGAATACGTGCAAGAGCATTGCAATAGGGGTTCTTCTGTTAATATTGGTCAAGTGGCCTTCACTGCGGTTCTTAATTCTATATCAAATACTTTATTCTCTATTGATTTAGCTAACCATCATTCTCATATCTCTCAAAGTTTCAAAGACCTTGCATTCCGTGTGATGGTAGAAGTTGGGAATCCTAATCTTGCAGACTATTTCCCCATCCTCGGGTCTGTTGATCCACATGGGGCACGCAAACGGCTGACTAATTATTTTAAAGGAGTATTTAAGATCTTTGATGATATCATCAATGAAAGATTACAAGCAAGAGCTTCCTCGACGAAACCTAAAGATAAGAAAGACGTATTAGATGCGTTCCTTGATCATGTTGAAGAAAATAGTGCTGAATTCGGTTTAAATAATCTGAAACATCTGCTTCTGGTAAGGAGTTATCTGAACTATGATACCTCATATTGGATGAAACTTTAAACTAGATTATTGTTCTATTTTTTACTGTTTAATTTCATAATATTTGAATAAAAATTTCAATTCTCATCGTATCCTCTCTAACTCCATTCTACTGTCAGGACTTGTTTTTTGGAGGAATTGATACTACAGCAAGCACAGTCGAATGGGCAATGGCAGAATTACTACATGCACCGGAAAAGCTATATGAAGCTCAGAAAGAGCTTAGAGGATTCCTTGGCAAGGATGGGCTGGAGACAATTGATGAGTTTGAGATTTCAAAGTTACCTTACTTACAGGCAATATTTAAAGAAACCTTACGGTTACACCCACCTGGTCCATTTCTCGTGCCCCATAAAGCCCAAACTGAAATAAACATCTTCGACTTCAAAGTGCCCAAAAATGCACAAATATTAGTTAATATATGGGCAATGGGACGGGATTCCAACGTATGGCCAAATCCAAATTCATTCATACCCGAAAGGTTTTTAGAACGCGAAATTGAAGCAAAAAATAAAGACTTCGAGTACTTTCCCTTTGGCGCTGGAAAAAGGATTTGTCCTGGCTTACCTATGGCTAGCAGAACGGTACCCTTGCTTGTGGCATCGCTTGTTCATGCTTTTGATTGGAAACTTCCTGATGGCTTAAAACCGGAAGATATAGACATGAGTGAGTCGTATCGCTTTTCATTACACAAGGCCAAGCCTCTTCTGGCTATTCCTATTAAACCGTAACTCGTTTTGTTTATGTAATACTATTAAAGTTTGTCGCTTTGAGTTTATATATTGGTACAATATCAAGTACTACCGATTACTGTCGATGCTAGAAATAAAGACATTTTTTTTTTTTTTAATGTGGTGAAGAGTTCAAAAAAAAAAAAAAAAAAATGCCTTCTCCACGCCTTTCCAAAGCTGCTGCTTCAGCAAAACCTCCTAATTCTTCTTCTTCTTCTATATTGCCAATCTCAAAACCAAAATCCATAATCAATGTTCACGATCCATAATTGGTATCCAACTTAAATCAAAACCTAAATTGGTAAACAAAAAATTCATAATCACAAAGTCATATAAAAACCCAAATCGATAATCAAATCAAATCAAAAACTACCAGCAAAAACAAATGGAAACAATAAAACTATTTCCTCAAATTAGAAGAACAAAACCAATTCACAGCAACAAATTTGTTTTCCTTCCTGAGCGAAAAAAATTGATGCTAAAAAACTAGTGTATTTGACATTAAAAGCGTAGAACATGTTTGTGCGTTTTGGCACTTGTCCAGTGCCTCACCTCAATATACGGAGCAAGGCATTAGGACCTATGTCATGATCGTACTTCTGTCCAATATAAGGAATCGCTTGATAACACGATGCTTGCATGCACGCACGTACAATGCAGCTTAAAAGTAAATAATAAATACAATGCAAATTTATAAATAAATTTACTAGAGAACTGGAATCATGCATGTCAATGACATTTCCAAAACACTTGTTTCGAAATTATTCCCTTTGTTCGTCCATTAACTTTATTTTTGTCAATTACACAATCTTAAATTTGAAAAAATTCGTTGAAACCTCTGAGTAACGATGATTAGGCACAATTTTTAATAGCCAGGTAATTCACGAAATAAAGTTGTTAGTATCTACCATCATTTTTTAAAAAAATTATACAATCAATAATACACTCATATAATGCAGTAAAAATCAAGTTGAAAAAAATTAAATTAAAATAATATTAACAAAGTATAAAAAGTTATGTTAAAAGGTTATTAAATAAATTTAAATGTTTTAAATAATCCTAAATTAAAAAAATGTATCACTCATTTATAAAAAAATATACTGGAAGAATATAAAAAAAAAATGATGTCTCACAATTTGTCGGTGAGGAAGTGTACAATTAAAAATTTTGGATCATCTTTTTTTTTTTTTCTCTCTTTTTCTCTGTGGAATATAATAATTTTTTTTATTTTATGGAATAAAATAAATTACAAATAAAAAAGGTCAACATTGTCAAATAATATAGAATAAAATAAGAGTATTTTGATATAAAGTGATTAAAGCAATAAATTCTTGTTGGTGTGGTTACAAAAATAAAATAATCATAATCTAAAATTTTCCTTATGATTATCGTGCTTAAGTTTTCTCTTTCTATAAATAACGTGAAAAATAATTGAAGAAGAGATCTAAAAATAGAATTCAAGAGAGCATCCTAAAATTCTTTTCCATTTTTCTACTCTTTCCCTCACTTTTCTGTCATTTTCGGCCCACGAAACAGTCCATAACAGAGTAGGAAACATCGAGTTGTAACATTCTATCAGCCAACGGCAAGTCAGGGCAAATCTTCTTCCACATCCACATGGAATGAGGTAAAAGTTTCTGCCCTTCCCATCAATTTCGAAACCTAAAAACTTTTCAGGCGTGAATGAATTTGGATTAAGCCAGGTGTTTGAATCTCATACCATGGCCCACACATTCACTAATGTTTGTGCTTTGGGGGCCTCTTTGAATTAGTCTGGGTTTTATGGAGCACAAGCAATGAAACTGATGGGTGCAACGTAAGGTGTCTTTGATTATTTCCTGCAAATAATTAAATCGTAAAATCTTCCATTTTCTGATTTATACTATACTTTCCAAGAAATCCTCTTTACCTCGTTCTGAGCTTTGCTAGTTTTCGGGCCATTCTACTGTCATTGATTTTTTTAGTATATTTTTATACGAACATTAAAACTTTGATTTAAAAAGAAAGAAATTACCACAGTAAAAACGTTCCAAGTCAAAAATTAAGCACATGGAGGAGTAAAACCAACCATTTTCTTTACCAAGGTGTAGGGAGCTGAATTCTACGTCAGCAAGTTGAGAATTAGCGTTGTATTTATTTCTCCTTCTCTTTCCCGTGACACCAAATGAGAGAGCAAAAGCAAAATTGCATTCTTCCCTCTTCTTCAGTTGTAATGACAACACTTGCTTCATTTCAAGTGTTAATTTTCTATTAACGCCTTTCAAATTAATTAAGCGCTTATTTGTTAGTTGATCTCAAGTCTTTTTTGGTTCTTTGTATGAATGAATCTAAAACAGTGTGAAAGTATGTTTAACAAATTTAATCCTCCGGGAGTTGCCTGTAGCGGGGATTGCATTTGTGAACCCCTAGGTCTTAGGTTCAATTTCTATCCCAGGATCCTTTATATTAAAACGCCAAAGGATATGGTTAAAAATTTCATTGTGTATTTGATATTATGTGATCTAAGTGTACGTACTTTGTGATTTAAAATAATTGTCAAATAATCCGTGAAATCCTGCACTTAAAAGAGTATGTCGATTTTGTATTCAGATGACGAGACCCGAATGATGAAAGAATGCCTACTACAAAACAAAGACGTATTCGCATAGAGCCACAATGATATGTTCGGGATAGACCTTCAGATCATCACACACAAGCTAGCAATACAGCCTACGAGTAAACTCGTAAGGTAGAAAAGAAGGGTATTCAATCAAGAAAGGAGGCAAGCTATTGATGAAGAGATTGACAATCTCCTAAAAATTGGGTTCATCAGAGAGGTTCGCTATCCAGATTGGGTAGATAATGTGGTTATAGTGAGAAAGGTGAATGAAAAGTGGAGAATGTGTGTTGATTTTACCGACTTGAATCAGGCGTGTCCAAAGGATAGCTTTCCTTTACTCCAGATTGATCAGCTGATAGATGGCACGATAGGACATCGGCTCCTGAGTTTTATGGATGCTTTTTCGAGTACAATCAAATAGCCATGCACCCTCCCAATGAGGAAAAAACTTCATTCATCACTGATCGAGGGTTGTACACTACCAAGTAATGCCATTCAATTTAAAAAATATGGGTGCCACCTTTCAGCGTTTAGTTAACCAGGTTTTTAAACCCCTCATTAGCTCATCTATAGAGGTGTACGTGAATGACATGATAACTAAATTTGAAGAAAGACATGACCACATCCGGCATCTAGAAGAAACCTTCGCAATCCTAAGAAAATATCACATGAAGTTGAACCAGAGAAGTGTGTGCCTTCGGGGTAAGCTTGAAAAAATTTTTGGAATTCATTATCAGCGAGTGTGGTATAGAGGCAAATCCTTAAAAAGTAAAAGCAATCTTAGAGCTGAAATCCTCTTCTACTATGAAGGAGATGCAGCGTTTAGCGGGAAAAGTAGTTGCACTCCACCGTTTCATCTCTAGGGCGATGGATAAATGTCTCAGATTTTTTCAAGTCATTAAGAAAGAAAAAAATGGTAGAATGAACGCCAGAGTATGAGAATAACTTCCAGGAATTGAAGCAGTATCTTACCTTGATTCTAGTATTAATAATCTTAAGGCCTGGAGATATTCTTTACCTATATCTGGTCATCAGTGACCACGCCGTCAGCGTAGCCCTGATCAAGAAAGACAAGAATAAGGTACAAAAACTAATTTATTATATGAGTAAATCTTTTTTTTGATGCAGAAACCAGGTATTCAAACCCAGAAAAGCTAGCATTGGCCTTGGTTACCGCGATAAGAAAGCAACATTTGTATTTTCAGGCCTACCAAATTCTTGTCCTCACCAACCAGCCTCTAAGGCAAATTTTACATCGACCCAAACTTTCGGGAAGGATGGTGAAGTGGTGCGTCGAGTTAAGTGAATTTGACATAGATTTCAAGCCACGAAAAGCCATTAAAGGGCAAGTTTTGGCGAATTTCATTGCCGAACACACTATTTTAGAGACCTTGTTGGTTGTGAGACCATGGCGCGGGCAAAGAAGAAATACAAGTGTCTAAAATGACCCGCCCCTGAAAAATCTTTGTCGACAAGGCCTCTAATGCCCAAGGCTCCAGAGCCGGGGTTATCCTTGAAAGTCCTTAAGGTGACAAAATTATGAGAGTACTCTGGTTCGAATTTCCCGCCACTAATAATGAGGTGGAGTATAAAGCCTTGCTAGCTGGCTTACGAATGACTCTTTTACTAGCTGCCGACAACGTGAAAGTACATGAGGACTCACAACTGGTGACACAGCAAGTAAATAGTAGGTTTCATATAGTCGAAGCGAATATGCAGCGTTATCTCGTGCTGCTTAGCGAACAAGTAAAGAGGTTTTGCCAATTCAAGGCAGAACAAATAT
>JAWDEX010193345.1:0-12399 GCA_035221805.1 Trichilia hirta
GATTTTATGCCTTAATGAAAAGTAAGATTCAGAAAAGTAAATTTCCGTTTACTATATTGGTATCACTCCATCATATCGTTTTTCACTATTTTTATTCTTGACAAGTGTTTTGAAATACAGTTTCTAAAATTTTTATTTTTCTCTTTCAATTCACAATACCACTTCTTTTTCCAGTACTTCACCAAAGAACTATATAGAAACAACTGAAACGTAAATGAACCTTGAAAGAACCATTTCTATTTATTACGACTTAACATGCATTAAACTTTATATTCAATAAACATAAACTATCTTCACAGGAGAAAAATTGACGAGAAATTTTTCCATTACGCGCCATATCTTAGGAGATTTTTCATCATGTTATTGTATTCATTAATTTTTGTCGACAATAAATCAACAATTCCACCAGAGTTTACCATGCAATCAAAAGTGAAGATCTACTGTTATATTATCATAAATCAAACGACATTTGTCCAAATGAAACTAACCGTCTCCATTCTCGGTATGCAAATCCTTCCTCCGGAATCATCTCGTCCGGAGGAGGCAATATTGGCTCATTGGAATGCGAAACGTTGAAGTCAGCATCAGCATCAGCGTCTTTATCGTTATCATTGTTATTATTATTAACGTTTCCATCCGTATCAAACGGTGATGCGAATTCCACAGGAGGCTCAGTAACTGGAGGAGAAGAAGAAAAAGAGACTCGTGGTAGAATGTCATCGACATTGTATTCCATTGCATATTGTTCTTGGCCTCCATCGTGTCTCATCGTGTCAAATGACTCCATTGCAGAAATAAAGTAAGCTGTCTGGGTTTCTGAGTGGTAATGATTCGGCAGACGGAGCAGGGGAAAAGTTGGAGTGTAGAGAGAGAGGAGAGATCGTTTTGTTCGGATCGAAGAGGACAGCGTGGATGAAAAGCCATGTTTTGGGTTTGGATGTTTAAGATTGTTTTTAGAATAATCCAATTTAGTCGCGATTTATTATCGATATTTTATGGTCCATAAGATAATGAAGTAACACCTAAGTATACCTTAATAATATTAATTAGATTGATTAATAATTTATATTTTATTTTTTTATATAAAAATTATGTTTTTAATTAAAAATATTAAAATAATTTCATAAAAAGACTGAAAAATGGCAATAATTAAATTTATTAATATATTCTTACTTTAATAAATTTATTAAAAAAATTCTCTCTCTTCCTCTCTCCCTCCTTATATCTATGATAATCTATCTATAAAAGAAGAAATTATTGTAAATAAAATTAAATAAATAAAAAATAGAAGAGATCATATTTTAAAAATTGTGTATCATTTTATAATAGTATAATAAGCATTGCTAATAGTATTATATCATTAGGTTTGAGCCACTGTAAAATATTTTTCTTTTTATTTTATATTTGAGGTCTTTTACCTTTATCCTAAATTAGGGTAAGGGTGTATAAAAATTAAACCAAAGAGAGAGAGGAAAAGTAAGAATTTGTAAGACTTTATAAAAGGTACGCTTAATTTTAAAAAAGAATATATGAAAGACAAATAATAAAAATAATAAATAGTCCTTCTTCTTCGTCTGAATAAAATTACTAATTTAGACACGTGCATGTTCTAAGTTGAATATAAAAGGTAAAAAATAATACATAAAATGCAATTTTTTTTAAGCAAGAAAATCATTACTGACGAAAGGTCATGTCACCATGCCATGCCCATTATCACTTGATGCCAATCCAATCTATGTTCGCGATAAAAAAAAAAAAAAAAAATTTATAAACGCGTTCCTTAAAAGGCGCTGCCACGTAACCCCAATCTTCTCTACGTGTCCTTGTGTAGAGCGCTTCTCAGTCTCGGTAACGCTGAGGTTGTTTTTGTTCCCGAAAATCCATCCCCATATCTCAACTCTTCGGCATCCTCATCGGTGTTTCGCTCTTCCTGCTTGTCATCTTGCGTTAGGCTATCAGACACAGCAAAAAGAAAAAATGTCAGAGCGATTTTTCCCAAATCAAATGCCAGACTCTGCGGAAGAACAACATAAGACAGACATAGAAGATGACAACACACCAACCACCGGAGATTCTCTCTTCAAGCTTCTCTACATGCCCTACCCTTCTCTGTCTCAGAGATTCAAACGCGCTGCTCTAGACCTCAAAGAGACAGTACTCTATTTCTATTTGTCTTCTGTCTTAATTCTTAGGATGATCTTCTATAAACACTGGTGAGTTGCTTTTGGGAGCTTATTAATTAAATGTTTGTGGAATTGGTTTACAATTCAGATAGTAATGGAGACTTGGGGTTTAACTGGGCAACACGTGCGAGACTTTACTCTATATTGTGGGACTCTTGGGAGTGCTTTCTTGCTGCTCAAATCCTATCAAACCCATAAAAACAACAATGATCTCCATCTGTGCTTGGGGATTGTCAAGGCTTGTGACTCTTCTTCTTTAGCTTCTCGGTACTCTATTTCACTTCTATTTTTAAATAATTGTAATGGGGTAATTGACTACAACTTGATTGCTGTCAAGGTTTAGACTAATTAAAGCTAAAAGAAGATGTTTTCCTTGTCAGGGATGTGACATTTTTGTGTGGGCGTGCTGGTGTTTGTGCTCTTGGTGTTGTAGCGGCGAAATATGCTGGGGACGAACAGTTAATCACCCACTACTTAACCCAATTCAGGAAGGTAATATAAATATGATTTTTTTTTTTCTCCAAGTTTCATGTCGTTGTTTGTCTTGTTTTCTTTTAATAGTTATTTAGTTTATGGAAGCTTCTGCTATACTTTCATATGTGTTGTTACTCTTGGTTCATTTTAAACAATCGGAGAAACTTTGGATCATGAAGCAGATTAAGCTGTCAAGGAATCTCCCTAATGAGCTATTGTATGGAAGAGTTGGGTACTTATGGGCTTGTTTGTTCTTGAACAAGCATGTTGGTGAGGGAACTATTCCTTCTACGACCATGGTAGGTCTGGGTTTAACTTAATATGTTCATGGTTGTAGTGCTTTTCTGATAGATGGTTGGTCGACCTTAATAATAAAATTAATCTTGTTAGCGTGCGGTTGTCGAAGAAATTATCAAGAATGGAAGAGAATTGGCTAAGAGAGGAGGCTCCCCTTTGATGTTTGAATGGTATGGAGAGAAGTATTGGGGAGCTGCCCACGGATTGGCAGGTATTATGCATGTTCTGATGGACATGGAGTTGAGGCCAGATGAGGTTGAGGATGTCAAGGGAACCCTTAAATACATGATTAAGAATCGCTTTACCAGTGGAAACTACCCTGTGAGCGAAGAAGATAGGAAGAGGGATTTACTTGTGCATTGGTGCCATGGTGCTCCAGGAGTTGTGCTCACACTTGTCAAGGCGGTTGAGGTAAAAATGTTATAGTTATTGACTTCACTACTACTTTTTCTTTTCCCCTAAAATTGAACAAGAAGTTAGTTTTTTTTCTTTTTTAAATTTTTAATATTTGCGGAAGTCTGTTAAGTGGTTACATCAGGAAAGAGTAACTCTCCATCATCCTAAAACATTTTTGACGGTCTTCTTGGTTTGACAGTAACTTTCATCGTACTGGACTTGACATACCAGGATGCTACACATTAGCTTTTATAGAGTCCAAATATGAAGTCATTTTTTCCTTAGTTTGAGAACCTGCTTGTACGGTGCAACCTACTATGTGAACTTATTAAACCAGTCAGTTAATTGTTAACTATATAGAATTTTAATTAGAATTTCCTTTTCCTTCCTCCAAGGGCAGTTATTGGGTATTAGTTTTCTCGTAGTTTCCTCAGATACATGTCAAATTCTCAGGTTTTCAAAGATAAAGAATTTCTTGAAGCAGCTGTGGATGCGGCAGAGGTAGTGTGGAACCGTGGTCTGCTTAGGCGAGTTGGTATATGTCATGGAATTAGTGGTAATGCATATGTGTTCCTTGCCCTCTACCGCATAACAGGCAACTTAGAGTTCTTGTACAGGGCCAAAGCATTTGCTTGCTTTCTTTTAGATAAAGCTCACAAGCTTATGGCAAATGGAGAGATGCATGGAGGTGATAACCCCTATTCACTTTTTGAAGGGGTTGGGGGTATGGCCTATCTTTTCCTGGACATGTTTGAGCCCTCCGAGGCTAGATTCCCAGCTTATGAATTCTGAAGTGCTGGAGGTTTTATATTGTTGAATGTGGATAAGAATAATATCTGGACTTTTCTTCCTACTGCAGAGATATGCGCATATAGCGTTGCTTGTACTTTGTGCCTTTATATTGAACCCTGTTCATGGCTGTTTTGTTCCATGATATGGTTTCCTACAGAAACAGTATTCAGTTACCTGCTTAAACGGTTAGGTAACATTTAAAGGTCATTCAGGACATAAGCGTTGGAGGTCATGGTATTATTAAATGAGCCAAAGTTAATAATATTAGTCAATATGGAAATACTGGAGTGAACAGAAATTTACTGAAATGAGTTGTGAGAAACTAGTGACTAGGCGGAATTCCTCAAGGGTAGGGGGGAGATAGTTCTTTAAGAAGAATGCAATGCCAATAGAAGAATTAGCCAGATTCAGAGCCAATATAAGAGTTTGATTTTCTCTATTTTGTTAAATGATTAAACTATACTTTTTTTTTAATTATTTTATCAAAAACTAGTACCCCTTCCACTAATATTCCATTGATTTATTTATATTTCTAAGAAATTTCTTATTATTCTTTTTACACTTCTATGAGTTAGCGAGTATCATGCCCTTGGCTGGTTTTACATTAACAACAGATGAATGAAAGAGGATTAGTTATTTTTAATTTATTTCATTTAATGTTAAAATTGTAACTTCAAAAGATAAGGGTTTATAGGAAATTAAGAGGTGTGAAAAACTCTTTTGAGTCGTTGGTTGTCTGGCGCATACGAAAAAGCTCAGAAGAGTTTATTAACCAGCCCAACCAGCCACTTCACCGTCTCCATCAAAAGTCGGTTATTCTCTCCAATACTGAAGATTGAAGAACTGCCGGTAAACCCGTCTTATTTTCTGGTCGTAGAGATACCATTGAATTCAGAAGATCGCCCAATTCAGGAGCCCTATTTCTCAACGTAAAGCACAACCTTTCCCTTCATTCCCTCAAACCAACCCTCCATCATGAATCCACATTCTAATTTCTGTGCAGCGGTTCTTAATCACCGTCAAACTATTCCATTAACGATGATTCTGTCAAATTTTTCGTCTTCGCACTAAGACCTCCTAACTCTTGCACATCTCAAGTTTTTCGAAATTTTCTGACATTTTCCAATTTCTTGGGTTGTTTTTGAGAAAAATTTATGAACGAGATAACAACATTTTATTCCTCAGGTTTCTAGAGATATTATTTAAGGATACTTTTTCCGTTTACAATAACATTTTCCTCCCTAGCGTTAAGAATGTTGACTTCTTTTAGCTTTCTTTAAAGGTAATGTTGTCTTTTCATACTTTGCACCTTCGAATCTAGCATAACAAAACAAAACCACTATTTCATTTCTTTTAAAACTTATCAAGGGATCATCAGAACAGCACAACAGACTCTCTCACGAACCAAGTCTTTCGCTTGCATTTTTTCTTCGGTTTGGACTATTGAAAATGGTCGTTTTTGAACAATTTCAGACGATGTCTTCGAATGTGAGTAAAGGTTTAGTTGGTGGTGGCGGTTTTTGCTTGTGAAAATCTCGTGTTTCAAATAAAATTTAACCCAAGGGATGTGTAATTTCTTTCCATTTTAATTTCTGGTGAAAAATCGTTCATGGTTGTTGATTTTCTGATATTATTTCCTGTCATTGCTAGTTTGTCACCATTTTGGCAAAACTTAGAATTGAAATTAGGCTTATAATGCTGATAATTCTTTTGGTATGTAAATCCATGTTGTACGATTGTTTCATTGTCTGTGCATGTTAAAGTTATTTGTGAGATGTATGTTTCCAAAAATGTCGGGTTTGTTGCTCTGAATATTTGTTGGTTTAGTGCTTTGTGTTAAACTTTGATGGTTGGTTGTTAGTTTACCTGGAGGGAATGTCGACTGTGAACGGTGTGTGATTGTAATATAGGTCAATCAAATAGTTTGTGTTTCGTGATTTTCGAGACTTTTTAGGGAAAAGTTACTGGTGATAGATTGGTTTTTGGGAGATAGAATTAAGGTTTCGGTTGTGTTACTGTGTTATTAGAGAAAGAAATGCAAATTTTGTATCCAAATTGTTGTATAAATTGAAGTTAAGGGATGAATTTGTAATTGCAGAGAGGTTCGAAAGGACAAAAAAGTAATTGCAGATATGTTGACCTTTATAACGGGAGGGATGAAAATATTGTTTTGGGGAAAAGTGTGTCTTTAAATATTATTTCTGAGAACTTTGTGGACTAAACTGTTGTTACCCCATTCATAAATTGTATGAGCCAAAAGTAATCCAGCGAGGAAGTTGAAAATTGTAGCTCAAAGTTTTAACGAATAATTTAGGAAAAAGCAAATTACGTTTAGATCTCTAAAGTTGAGAGAAAAATATTACTTAAATTCTTAAATTTAAATTAAATAACACTTAAACTCCTAAATATTTATTATACTTTGAACTTTAATTATGCTAAAAAAATATTTGTAGGCTTTATGAAAATAATATATAATAAAAAATTTTGCGAAGACTAATAAAATTATCCTTATAATATATTTATTATATTTGATTTGTATTTTACTCTTTAAAATTGATGACAAATATTTCTGTATTGTTATTCTATTAGTTAATTTAATTTTTTTATGATATAATTATTATTATACACTGCAACTTGAAACATGCTAATCTTTATAAAAACTGAAGATGTATACATAAAAGAAAATAAATTAACTAACGGAATATAATTGTAAGAGGTATTTGTTTTTAATTTTAAATTTTAAGAGAATATTTATCCAAAAAAAATAATAATAAATAAACAAATGTCAGGAAGTATCTAGGATATTTTAAAATGTTTGATGAATTAAATGTATACACTACCAAAAAATGCAAAGTAAAAATAATTATTTTTAAATAAAAATAATTTTAAGTGGATTAATTTTTTAATATATATGCATATTCTAATAATTTAACACAGCCTAAGAAAAATATATGAAAATATTTTTTTAATATATAAAATTTAGAGGTATGATAAGACTTTGTAATAATTAAATAGTGATTTTAAGGATCAAAATTTATTTAATTTAAATCTAAAAATTTAGGCGACATTTTTTCTAAACTTTGAAGGTTTAGATGTGGTTTGCCGTTTAGGAAATATTACTGCCTGCCTCGTGAAAATTAGTGATAATTGCAGGAAATTTGTTTGTAAAGAATGTAATTTGAATTTTGAACATAAGAATTTTTCCAGATTCGTAACCAACATAACGAAATCCAATGATTTGTCTCCCCTTTTCCTTCCCTTTCCACTTTTTTACGTAAGCTCGTAGTTGGAATTGGATCTCCTAACCCTTCTATTGGTCGTCATCTTTGTCGCTATTTCCAGCTCTCTCTCTTTCCCCTTTTTCTTTCAAGAATTAGGCAATATAAAAAAATTTGTTCAGGTACTACATCTACATGGAAGTGGTGTAACGTAATATTTGCTGCCTAAGGATATATACATCTCAACGGTGTGATATCAAGAAGAATTTCTTTTTAATGTTTTGGCATTTCTATGAAATTTTTCAAGCGGATTTTTTCTACCATTGAAAATACCCAGTTGGAAATATTTTTATTCCATTTCTCTTCCGCGCGAAGTGAATCCCATGTGAGCCAGATTTATGACATTTAACATCACATCCTCTCTATCTCCCTTATTGTTTTCGAGTTTGATATTCAATTGCAGCAAATAGAGCCAGAGGATAGCCACCAATCAGAAATCTCTAATCGGTTGCTACTTTCAAATGATGAATTCTTGATAGCCGAAAAATAAGAGAAAAAGTATATGGGGAAGACCTGCCATTGTTTATACTTTATTTCATCTCGTTCTTCGGGTTCAAGACTCTCATCTCAGTGCATCTACACATGGAACTCAGATATTTTTAAAAAAAATTTTGAAATCTTTCCCTGCATTCAGGGAATAAGATAAAGGAAAAAGAATACATACAAGTCTAAAGTAATCACAAAGCTGGAGATTGCTCAGGTCAGGTGTCTTTTCAACTAACAATTCCAGTTTCGCAAGGTTCCATCTCATGCATTCCTTGAAATTGAATTGATAATCTTCATTAAGATTCATCCAGGGAACAAATTCTAACTGATAATCTGTATTCAATTATTTTCTCCATGGATTTCAAGGTAACGAAATCTATAAAGCTAGAGGTACTACTGGAAATAATTCTAATTTCTAGGTACGCTTCTGACTAGAGCACCATGAATACAAATTCAAATACCATACCCGCTCTTCCACTTCCTCGTTTGGTTACGCGCTCAGATTCTTCTTGTCATAGATAAGTAGTGGCGTCTGGATGAATTATCTTTAGATATGTATGTTCATACCAGCAATAATTCCATCAACTTCTTGAAGTTCAGTGATCGTGGATGATTTCTTACTTTTGCAATCCAGTTACGCCCCGTGAAAAATGGAACGTTTTGGCTAATGAAATGGACTGTCTCAAGTTCCAAGTAGTCATTCTTTCTGCACAAGCTGCTCTACATCTACCAGCTCAACTTCATTTCCTTGCCAGTCGTGTTCATTCTTAAATAGCAACTCAATTTGCTCCAGTGATTTTCCTTTTGTTTCAGGCACAAGTGTATGAACAAAGAGAACAGCAAGAGCCGAAACAAATGAAAAGATAAAGAATGTACCACCAACAGTAATTTTACGGAAGACTGAGAGGAAAGACATGGCAACCAAGCCACTGCATACCCTGCTACCCACGGCTCCGAGTGCTGATGCTTGAGCGCACAGTCTTAAAGGGAACATTTCAGATGTCAAAACCTAGCAAACAGGACCAAGTCCCACGGAAAAGGAAGCTACATTTCCACACAAAGACAAGATTGTCAAAATGATGGCAAGTTGATCTTTTCCCAGTAAAATGAGACCAAGACCCAAAATGAACAAGCAAATGGTCATTCCAATTGTGCTGATGTAGAGCTTGGGCTTCCTCCCAAGTTTGTCAATAACAAATATAGCAGCCAATATAAAGGCAGTTTTTGTAACACCTACTGCAACTGTTGCAGCAAGAAGCTTTGAATTACTCTCAATCCCAGCTTCCTTGAAAATTTCAGGTCTGTAATAAACGGAGGCATCTATTCCTGAGATCTGCTGGAAACACTGGATTCCAAACCCAGTGATTAGCATCCCTGCGGAGTGATGGAGAAAGGGTCAACATTTCGCGCCACACAGCTCTTCCTTCATACTTTTCTGCATTAGTAATTCCAGCAGCTACTAGTATTTCTTGAAGTCTCTCCTCCACCTCTTTCTGATTGTCATTAGTTTTTTGCAGCACTAATCTTGCTTCTTCAACTCGGTTCTGCATGACCAACCACCTAGGTGACTCAGGGATAATGAGTAGCGCAACCCCAACAAAGACTGAATGCAAAATTCCCACAGCCAGCATTACTCTCCGGCTTGTGTGCACTGAAAGACCCGAAAACGCATAGTTGGAGACATAACCAAGCAGTATTCCGAGATTTGTGAAAATCTCCGGAAAAGAGGTAAGGGAGCCTCTGGCAACAGCAGGCGATATCTCAGCAATATAAACGGGGGCAATCATGACTCCAAAACCAATCCCAACTACAGCCAAGAGTCTTCCAATCATCAGTATTTGGAAGGAAGGAGCAAGTGTCATCACAGCTGCACCTGTCTGAAAGACGAGCAGTAAGGCCATTGTCCATTTTCTACCAATAGCATCTGAAGTTCTCCCACAAACTAAACTTCCCAAAAGTCAGATGATGCTCAAGCATCCAACAAGAACTTCTCCTCAGTTATCTTTAAATCTTCCTGAATAAATAGGATTGCTCCACTCATGACACCTACATCTGCAGAACCAATACCTTAATTCATAAACTGCAATTTCATTGTACTCAATAGTACAACTGGGGCATCATAAAATAAAAGCATGGAGGACTATAGATAGATGTTCCTTTCGATAAACATTAACCAACTTGTGCAGTAAAGCCTGAGTATCTTTAAAACATCAATGAGGATCAGCAAAATTCAAAAACTGAAAACTACAAAATTTAATATTATTTAGGATGATAGATCCAACCAAATATATTTTCTGTAACGACGCCTGAAATGTGGGAGTTTACCATGATCCAATTTGAATTATGACCAGTATTATTCTTCAATCATGAAGAATGAACACATAAACAACTGTAATTGATTTTACTCAGTCTAGACCATCGATATAAACAAATGTCGAAACTCTCTGATTGACAACTAAAAACAAATCAACCTTTATTTGATTCATCTGCTAAATTTATAAATCAAATGAAAGAGGAAAAAAAAACGAAGACGACATCAATCAATTTAAGCATAACATCATCAACATCACAAAAAATAAAAAAGGAAGACACATCTAACATATAACTAGTCAACGTAAGGTACCAATACAACATGAGAGAAAAGCTTACCATAACCAAGAGAAAAGCTTACCATAACCAAGAACATTATTGAGAGACGCAAAGACAGCACAAGCAAAACATATTTTCTGGTAGTTTTCTTCCTATCCTCACGGAAATGAACATCCTCCTCCTCCATGGGCTCAGAATCCATTCTTCTATACTTGTTCTTGCTTCCCAAAGAAACACCGATTTCTCCGTTCCCATTTTCTTGCACACCCAGCAAACGCATCTCTCCTCTCCTCTGTTTTTCAGACACAATACATTAAAAACAGAACGCACCCGCAAGTTGTCCTGGTTTTGTTCTTGACTTGTAACTCTCTAAGACATGGACTGAGTTTTAGTTTTATATCTCCGTAGGAGAGAGAAGAGACGACAATTCTTTTAAAAAGTGGGTCCTTTCGTTTTGTCACTCAAGGAATCAACTTCACAACTTGCTACTCATTCTGTGTTTGACATATATAAATTGTTAGCATCACGATCCTCTCTGACCTCCTACTTACAATATGGTAAACTAAGTCATAAATTATAATTGTTTTTTCTAAGTAACGTCATAACTGTCTCTAAGTAACAAATCTAGCAAGTTTCCTGATTTCTAAATTATTATATTTATTAGATTATATTTTGGGTTTTCTATCTTCTTTAATTATTTAGTAAGTTTTTGTAAATTTCTCTCAAAATTATCATTCTCTTACGCTAATTGAAATGGAAAACTCTGTATTTTATTCTTTGCTGCGATATAGAGGTAAAGTCAAGAACTATAGTAAAGTTGAATAAGGGCAAATAACACTTACTGCGCATGATTTTCGGATTTCGATTTTTCTGTCAGAAAAAAACAGAAAGAAAGTATGATGGGTGTCGAATTGAAATTTTCACACCAACTCCATGAAAAATAAATGTGATTTCGGTTATGAAACTCCCTACATTGAGTAATCAACCCTTTAGTCCATGAGACCATTTGGTATTTACAGTACGAGGGTAGCACTGCCACTAGTCTACTACAAGGCATAAGGATTTCCGCTGACATAAAAACTACATGATATTTTTTGTGTAAAAAAGAAATAAAAAGCATATAATTATTACTGTGTATTGTGAAATATTAATTGAAGATGAAGTTATAATTAAGATAAGAAAATAAAATTCAAGTAAGAGATGGATAGAATTCTCTTCTCTTTTTTTTTTTTTTTAATAATCTTATATAAATAAATATACAAAGTATCTATTTATATATTTGTAAAGCTTTTTTAATAAATTGGCTTCTTTAACAAGTTGACTTGTAAAGGAAGTTTTACCAAACCTTTTAAGATAAGTTTTACAAAAACTTCTAAGAAAAGTTATGAATTAAACAAAATGGTAAGAGCTATATTTACAATACTTCCCCTTAGATTTTACTATTTTTAATTAATTTAATATTACCTTACACTACTTTGTTAAAAACCTTGCTAGTAAAATTCAGTAGGACAAAACTTGATCGAAGAAAAAAGAGAGTATAGTACACACTTGTCTCCTCATGATAAAACCTCCCCCTCAATATAGCATATATCAATTTATTAATTTGTGGAGGTAACAAATACTAATATTATATACCAATTTTTCTAAAATTGATGTAGGCAGAGTCTTTGTAAAATGATCAGCAATATTATCAGAGGAGCAAATTTATTTAACATCAATTTAGTGGCTCTGCTGAAGCTCATGATTATAAAAGAATTTAGGCAAAATATATTTAATTTTTTCACCTTTGATATGTCTTCTTCTTATTTGAGTAATACAAGCAGTATTATCTTCATAAATTACAATTGGATTATCTAAAATATAAGATAAACTGCATATACACTGAATATGATGTATAATATAAT
>JAWDEX010193356.1:0-12398 GCA_035221805.1 Trichilia hirta
TCTTGCTTATTATCTGCAACATTATACCAAAATGAGTTACTACCATTAATGCATGTTGCTAGCATAAGACAAAATATGCTCGTTTTATGGTGTACAATACAGAAAAGACACCAATTACTTTCCTTTTCAGGTCCATAGCACCAGATAACATTAGCAGCCAATGGTCACTTAATTCAGAAATGCTTAAGGTTAAAATTATATCCGGATAATCTCAAGATCACTCTTGGTGGAACAAGGAGCAGGTAACATATTTTACAGTAGATATGTATTTGGGACCAAATATGCAAATTAAAAACTGTATCGACTGTCAGGTAAGCATCTGCTACTCAATGCTCCAAATATGAAGGAACAATAGAATGGCAATAATTCCATTTTTAAGTGAGAATAGAAACAATGCCATTTTTAATTATATTAAATTTTCTAGCAGTAAAAAAATTACATTTTATTTATTGATTGTTCTGTTTTGGCTATAAAGTAGGATTGCATATATATGTGCATTTTATGAGAAAAAGAAAAAAAAGAAAATGTGATTTTAATGAGCTTACCTCTGTGACTATGAAAGTTCTGACTGACGTTCAACTATATACTTCTTATATTGCCAAGCAATTCTCAAACCCTTATCCTACAATTTGTTGAAAAACAACATTCATATCCTTAATCTTAATGCCAAGAAGAGCAAGTCAACAAATAACAAGATGAAGGAGTTGAAGAAAAGGGTAACCTGTTCTGTATTGGCGTAACAAGATTTATCATCATTCAATGAGGCAGGACTAGGCAAACTACCCAAAAAATTTCTGGGGTCCTTAGATGGACTGGCATAAAATAGAGGTTAGTTGTTAACAAGCCCTTGAGACATAAAATTCCTCAACAAAAGCATGTGATGAGATGCTTCAGCATCTTCCATGATCATCACTAGACTTATCAGAAGGAATCCTCCGCCAAGTATCTCTAAATATCTGTAACAAACATATAAACTAAAAAAGTAAGAAAAAAATTTAATTTTACAGAACCATTACCAAGAAATGGAGAGAAAAAAATGCAGAAGATTACTGTCAAGATCAGGTATTCCAGTCGCGACGAATGTAGTGCCATTAGGACCACATTTGACCCAAGTGGTTTGAGATGACGGCACAGCCGTTAGATTGCCAAAGAAGCTGCTTAACCGAGGCTTGGTCGCCGACATGGCACCATAAACAGTATGCAGCTTTGTGCTGACCTATAAAACGCTGATATCATGATTAGAAGAAAATTGAAGTTACAAATTCTGTGATAGATAACAAGCCGAGTGTTTTTAAATATAAAAAATTACCAACCTTAAAATTTTTTATTAATCATATACTTTATCCAAGCACTAAGGACAGTTTTTGTGTCAATAGACGCGATTCAACGAACTATTAAGGGTTTTTCTTAAGAAAAGATGTTATATTTTGCTTTTCATTATGCAATACTAGAACAAATTTGATCAACGAAGTACTTTCGATTCAGATTAATCCATTACTTATTTCTCCTTGACATTCCATCGAGCACTTGAAGTGCGATACGAACCCATTGTACACAGGAAATACATTCAAATAAGAGAATTAGCTAATTCCGTTTTCCGCAGCTTTTCTTAGCAACCAAACATAGAGTTAAGAGGTCTCAGCTTGGTTTGTTAGAAGTCCAAAGGTTGTCAGTAAGCATCCGCTCTACAAGTGTACACAAGCACGCTCGCGGCTTAGATTTCTTTTTCCTCTGTCAGAGAGTTCTCATGTTTCATCCATTTGATTTTAGTGAATTTATAAAGTGCAGCGTTTAAAGAATTCGGTTGCAGGGGCGGACCATAGTGGCGATGTGGACTACAGTCGGGCTAACTTAAGGAAAAACATCTCATATTAATATTATAAATCAATCAATCATGAGTTTTGGCTTAAAATATTTCGTATTTTGTTAGTCTATCAACGATTTGAATTCTATTTTCTTTGTTCCCATATTTATTTATTTTATATATTTTGTGATTTGTTACACATTATTATGTGGGCATGCAACAAAATCAAATCAAAAACCCTTTTATTACGAAATTTTAGACTTTATTTTATTACGAAACGTAAGACTTTTGTCTAATTATTTAATTTTTCATTCAAATAAAAAATTAAAAAAACAAAATATAAAAATAAAAAGGAAAACAAGGAGAAAATGCCCCTATGAAACCATTATAAGAAAGAGTGACACATGATAAATTTATAATTAAGGTTTTTTCTAACTCCAGTTTTTTTGTCACTGTTCTTGCTATTACATGGACAATCTAATATGAATTCGGCCACTTTAATATCCTTATCTATATTTAGATTATCGAGGTGACTTAATCTCAAAATTTAAAAACGAAAGAACCAAATGAAATAACTTGATACATTTTCAAAAAACGATCTGAATATTCCATTACATTAAAAGGCATCATATCCTATAGATTGCAAGTATTTATTATGTCACCTTAATCTAACACAAAAGGGTGGTAAAAGGACTTGTTGGCCGCCTATGTCGTATTTTGTCTAATCAGACTCTCGTTTTTCTATGTTCACACGTGCAAAGATTTTATAAATACTAAAATCGCTATGTGAAGAAGAGGACTTTGGATGAGATGTGCTTTTAGATTGAACCTTCTAGTAAACACTAGTCACTACAAGCATTCCCAAACCCAATTTTCTGGGTCGGTAATTCTCCTAAACATTGTACCTTACTTCAGTATTTTTCTTCATTACTTATCTTTGATTACTTACTAACTTCAGCATCGAAATTTATACGCCGGTGCGCCGACTTTACTTTTAACTTGCTTGCTTTGATTTCAGGTAAGCACCTAAAAATTTTTGGCCTAGGTCAGATATTATTTTATCCTATTTTTATGATAATATCAACCAAATATGTGTAGTGCACTAAATTTTTCATCATGAAAAAATTTAAGCATCAACGCTTCAAAAATTCTTAAATTTTTAATAAAATTTTTTGAATATATAACATCTCAACAAATAAAAGAGGAATAAAATCAAATTCAATCATTAAATTATCTTATTTATAAATATGAAAATTATTATAATTTTTAAACAACACAGCAGTCAAGTAATACAAAGAATACATGATGAGGTTTGAATATTAAGATTAATAAAAAAATCTATCTCAACGCATACTGAATACCAATCTTTATATTCGAAAATTCATAAATATCTTGATTCTACCTATTATTATTAGAATTATTATTAAAAATATTTATCTAAGCTTTATCAAAAGTAAGACGAAAAATTTATTTGTATAAAGTCAAATAATACAAGGTATTACATTCTTCTAATATAATGGTAAACACTTCCTATCGAGTTCGAATTGTCATAAATTTCTTTTTAAATTGATTTTAGTCCACATACTAGTATAGTTACACGTACATATTTATTCCAAAAAATAAGATCTTGAAATGTTAAACCCAGGATTGCAACTCAAATAGAAGGGATGACAAACAAATTTCTTGTTAAATTCAGTATTACAAGATAAAACATTCATTGCACAAAGAAATCAAAAGACAGAAAGAAAGAAATTTAAAAACAAAAACATTAATATTCCTTGCAAGTATAACTCTTAAGCCTTGGCAACAAGCCCAGTCTTGATTGCTTGAATGGTGGCGACATCAGTCTTGAAAGATTTGGCCAATATATTGTCATCAATCCCGCTAGTGAAAACTGCACCAGGAACTGACACAGTTCCAGTATTCGCGCTACCAAATGCAGAAACAGCAAGGGGGGAATTTTTATCATCGCCATTGTATTGATAATGAACGAGGCCCTTTGGAAACACGAACAAGTCTCCTGCTTGTAACGTCTGAGTGAAAAGCTTGTTGGTTGTGTCAACGAATCCAACCTCAAGCCAACCGTCGACGAGAAACAGCAGCTCCGCTGAGCGAGGATGGGTGTGCGGACTGTGCCGGCTGGGAACTGGAGAACTGCGCAAGAAACACTTTGGCCGTTTAGAGCTGGGAATTCGTTCGTGCTAACTTTGGAGACCTTGAAAGTCGTCGGAGGCTCTGCGTTGACGAGAGCTCGCATGGCTGTGTGTGAAGAAACTTCCATCTACGATGTCTGTAACATTTGGCGAGAAGATGAAATCGGTGGTGATATCTGCGTCTCCAGCAGTAGCCATGCGGAGGGCGGCAAAGGCAAGCAGAAGGGTGAGAAATAGTTGTTTGCAGAAGGACGCCATGATTTAAGAAAATATGCTGGACCTTGCTTGCTACTTGCGAGTTAGAACTGAAAAATGTGCGCTAATTTATAGAGGATGAGATGAGAATGCTGTTCACTCGGTCACTTCACTTTGTTGGAGGCCGACCAATGAAATGATATTGGCAACGGAAGGCAAGTTTAATTGGAAAAACTACAATGTTTTTGCTGCTACCTGCTGGTGAGTCGGAATTCTCGCATCCCGATCTGTAGACTTTCCTTCTCTTTTCCTTTGTGACTAGTCACAACACACAGTGAATGAGAAAGTCTCACACACTGCCGATACACCTGAACAATGTTATTGGATACATTGAATACGAATTACTCACGTGGGTACTGTCTTTTAGGAGTTCTAAATATTATTTGCTCAGTTCAAATTAAGGATTTGTTTGAAAGGACCTACCTACAAATATCTTCATTTTCATCAACAAAATATTACGAGAACTTGTATAAACGTGCTGTTGTAACATTAATATTCAATACCACATACAGTTGTATTTGCATGCATCATTCATATGTATAATATTGCTCTTTACAATCGTTTGTAACATTATATTTGTCCATTCATTTATATTATTATATCTGAAACAATGATTATTAATTGGTTGAAAGCAACAGATATACCTCTTCGTTGTCTTCAATCTGTTATTGGCTGCAGTAATAGACATGGATAGCCGGCCTCCATATGTACAACTTTATTACTCAAAAAGGAACAAAGTTCTATAGCACGACCTTATAAATATATACTCGGCCTTGCCTTTGTTTTCAACCAGAACACAATCCAAATTGTAAGTCCTAAACATTCCTCCGTCTCTAGCAGAATACCAAGCTTGGCCTTAAATATATTGATATCCCTTGCTGTCTAGCTAATAGATACAGCCGTGTCCGCAAGTGACCCAAATATTGTCACCGACTTTATAGTCCCTGCCAATTCTTCTACCAATACCATATATAAGAATTTCTTCACTCTCACTGGACTGCGCACCGTAATTGAAGATGATGACCCGCAAGCTTTCAAGGTGACAAAAGCCAGCATGGCAGAGTTCCCAGCTCTCAAAGGTGAGAGTGTGTCCTACGCTGTGCTTCAGTTCCCTGCCGGAGCTGTCAATTCTCCTCTCACATACCCCCGTTCAGCAGAGCTCCTTTTTGTTGTTGATGGAAGCCTCCAGGTTGGATTCATTGACACGACGAACAAACTCTACACACAGACTCTTCAGCTTGGGAATTATGTTCGTGTTTCCCAAAGGATTGGTGCAATACCAGTACAATTCCAATGATAAATACGTTGCCACAGCCATTTCTGCTTTTGTTAGTGCTAGTGCACTAACTGTCTCCGTTGCTTCAACTGTGTTTGCTAATGGCATTGATGAAAGCATCCTTGCCAAAGCTTTCAAAACAGATGTTGCTACCGTTCAGAAGATCAAGGCAGGTTTGGCAGCCAAGAAAGAGAACATCATGCATCACTTGCAACCATGGTTATGGCTTATAGTTGCCAACCGACTACTCTATCAACTACCAAAATGTTGTAATAATGCAGCAGTCACCAAATTTATTTCATTGATATACTGCGATGAATAAGGGGTATCTAAAAAGAATACTCGTGCCTCCAAATTGATACAGCTTTTTTTTTTTTCAAATTATTTTTATTCTCATTTTAAATTATCATTCTCGAAGCAATTGAGCATTTTTATTTTGAAGAGCCATATAGAACTCAATCAAGTGAAAGAAAAAAGATTTCTAAACCAAGATGTATTAACATTGTGATCGATTCTGCCTTCCATAATAACAGAAAGACCACAATTCATAGATTTATCCCAGGAACAAAAATAACGTGGCAGAATAACAGATAAATTATACAAAGAGTAAAAGGAATCAGAAATATCGATCCTATTCCATATAAGCCAGAAAATTTTCATCATTATAAACTAGTGGTTAGTACATTTGAAACAGTACATAAGTCAAGACACCCACAGAAGCACAAACGGAATGAACCAAGCAACTTAACAGTTCTAACAACCACATAACAGGAACACGGTTATATGAATGACCTTTCACGAGCAAAGGTATCAACATTGACCATCACTCTGTACAACATTTATTTCTCATAATTACTCAAGCATGAGCGTCATGATTTAGCACCAGTCAGATTCAGCCCTTATGCGACTCTCCAGTTTTCTGCCCCCAAAAAATAAATACATGTTAAATTGCGGGAAAATAAAATGAAATGGCTAGGAGATTCAGAAGGAAAAGGCTATAAAGAAGAATCAGATACTTCGTGGATTACATATTCACTACGATGATATAAGGTGAACCACAAACTTCACAGGCGGACATAACTCCAAGCTTTAGGCATATTACTTTATTCACAACAATTACCTTCAATGTATGTTTTACAGAGAAAGAGTAAATAAAGTCCAACTCCAGATGAAAATTTGACTAAAGATTCTAGAAATGTAAATAAGACCAACTGATAAGAATTCACCTATTAGCTTAAGTGGCAAAATCTGGAAACCATGGCGGTGAGAGTTCTATGTCACAAGCAAAAGGTTTGGGGCCATTTAAGCGTAACAAAAAGCACAGTTTCATATGAGTTCATTTCTCTCATTCACCCACCAAACATACCAAACACTATAATAAGGGCATAAGATCAGATGGCATGTATCATCTATACCTTTCCCATCTATCCCTATATATTTCCCTTGATAATGTACTGCATTCAAGTCAATCTCAGAATCTCGATCAGTGACAAATTCTTGAGGTAAGAACTCAGAAATAAAAGCATACTAATTTAAGAGCCAAACTACATTTAAAATGACTCACTCTTGCATTAAAGAACTCACTATGCCACGATCCCAGCTTATAGTACACAGTAGTTTCAGGATATTGAAATAGATTATCATCTGATCTCAATATAAAACATATATTTTTTTTCCATTAAAAAAATTCATATAGAGAGGTGCTGAAAACAAAAAAAACAACTTTCAACTAGCTTTATATTCTTCAGAAATCATGCAAACAAAACATTTTTTTTATCTCCTTGGTCTGTCTATTAAAGAAATCAGTCACACAAAACCATTATATGACTCAACAGGATTAACCATATACACGTCAAGTTTCAGATTGCAATATCCTGAACTAAAGTTGGCTCTAGTGGAACACCATGGCCAAGGTATTTGTGTCGAATGCCATCCTCTTTACCCCTCAACAGCAATAAACAGTAAGAGTACCAGGCTAGACATGCTCAACTGAACATAATGTCTAGTTAGAAGGACAACCACATTTATGAAGTCCTACCATCCTGCATTCAGTGCAGTATGCTAGCACCCTGACTCAATTTCAAACAACACACATATCCAGCTCATTTTTACTACATAACTGGTCATGATTTTGACTTTCCTTTTCTTTGCTGAAACCTTTTCAGAAGTAAATTCTTTCAACCATATTTGTACGCTCAACTTCAAAAGTTCAGGGATATTGTCATTGACCATTATAATTTTTGCGGTATCTCTGAAATTCTATCCGTACTAAATGTCCTTGCACTACCAAATCCACTTGATTGAGCTTAATGTGGATACTCAGCATAACATAGTGGTGTTCCAAAAATATATGAGGGAAAGAAATGTTCAATTTTGACTGTTTTGTTTTTATGAATTTGATTCTGTGTGAGCATAAAATGATAAAATACACAAAAGCTTACATCAAGGCAACTCAATGCACAAAAACTGAAGTAGAAAGTAGAAACCACATTTATACATACCTTATCAGAACTCTCTTTCTCTTTCTCTTTCTCCAATCTTTCTTTCTCAGCTTTCAACCTCTGTTTCTCCAGCCTCTCTCTCTCCATTTTCTGCAGAGACAGAATCAAGATCATTAAGGTGCACCTCCAATGCAAAGAAAACAAACAATAAGAAAGAAGCAAACAGAGAGTAGGAGCACCTCAGCTTGAAGTTAAGTCATCTCATAAATCATCTTAGCCGATCCACTCTACATTACTATCATGTTTTTAATGTCTTAGAAGGATCATGTCCTTCAACAACTTTGGTTGATTTACTAGTACATGTGCAAAGAAAGGCATGCAACACTCTATGGTTATTATAAAATAGTCTTGTTTAATTTATTGTGGCAGTTTTTTCTCATTTTTTCTATAATCTTCTGCTATAGGTATCCATCTTAAATCCTCATTTGTGTAAAGTAGCTTGAAAAGGCGGCTTCCTTTCGGTAGAAATGATCGGTTCTATGTTCAATTCCAATAACACACACTGCACCATAATCACGGACAAAAGCAGAATGAAATGGTTTAATAAACCTGAGAAAAACGAGGAGTATTAATGTATTTTAACTTGTATCCGATGTAGAGCTTTGACTGGGAAATAAAATGGAAAAGATAAACAAAAACAGTTCACATAGTCTACTAAACCGAAGAAACCAAAAAGAAACAAAATCAAATTTGAAATTGTCACAATCAATTTATCGAAATACAGCCACGCCTCGTCTCAGTTAGTCACAGGTTTTCTCATATCATCAAGTCATGCTTGTTATAATATCTAAATTCTAAATCATCATTTTCTTCTGCTCACACACGATTTTCCAAGACCCAAGCGAAATATTGTAAGGAAATAAAGAAAGAAAGAAAATAAGCATTCCTTTCCTCGGTGATTCGCATATATTATCAAGAAGTAAACAGGCAAATTATAAGGATTTTACATGAATAAATAAGTATCAAATCAGCCTCTATTGAGTAACCAAGAAATTTAACAGTTGACGCTGTTACAAATCATTCACCGATTACAGAGTTAAAAAAGAAAATCACACAATAGACACAATATTTTCTATATTCTGGCAAACAGAGTGTACTCATGACTAGATATTCATATTTTTCAGACAAACAAAAAGAAGTATACAGAAATTATATCCACCAATAGCTCGAAATCTTAGTTGAATTAGCAAAACTTAAGCTAAGCTAAAAGTAAAGTCGATCACAGTTTACTAACAATAGAAATACTTATCTACCGTTTTTATCTTCACGTTTCTAAGTTTTCTCGAGAACCAAACAGAAGAGATAAATGGTTTAGAAACCTGAATGTAAACGTTCTCAGCAGCGCGTTCCTCCTCGCTCAAGACACGGCCTTTGTCGTCGCTGAAGCAACGAGTAGCTCCCCTAGTTGACTCCATCGAGCGCATGACGCTAAGTCGGCGCAGTGCAGATCTCATGGCCATTAGAGTTTTAGATTATCGCTTTTGCTTGTGCCTATGTATCCAAAACAATCTGTCTCAATCCTTCTACTTGATTAGTGATTGTGTGTCTCTACATGTACCTCGAAGCCACGAAAATCTTAATATAAAAATGTGAACGGGTCAAGTCGGACCTTCGGGATCGGGTCTAAAAGAAAGAAACGGGTGAAGATTCCAACGCGAACCTGTGAAAGTACAGGTTTCTCCTTGGCTGTGTGTATTTCGTGCAAACACGGGACTTTCTTGTCAGTGAATCAAGCAGTCTGTAATTTTATTTTATTTTCATAAAAATAATTCATTTTGTGTCTGTTTATACACTGTTACTGTTATTCTGTCGGTGCATTGAGCATAATTTTTTCCTTCTCCTTTTCATAAAAAAATAATGAAAAAGTCTAAGCAGGCATGGAAAATATCATATAGACAAAACGAGTTTTGCAGTTTACTCACAAAAGTCCAAATTTTTCCATAATTCGAGATTTAAATAAATAAAAATGCAAAATACGGGGGTCTCTATAATATTTTCCAATAACTTACTCAAAAGTAATTAATCGTATCGATTAATTATAATATTTAAATTAATAAAAAATGTGTGGAACATATTTAATAAATGTGAATTTTGAAATACTAATATTTAATAAGTGTATAATTTTATTTTATATACTAATATAATAATTAAAGATGAATATTTATAATTTAAATCAGTTTGATTCAAAATTTTAATACATCCGTATATTATAAATTATGTTTGTGGTAATCTAATATAATTCAATAGCATATTAAAAATTAATATAATCTAAACTACTACTTACTAGATCAGTTTAAATTTATGGTTTGAGTATTTTAAATACGAGAAAAAAAATAATTTTAATGTACTTTGTGGTTATTTGCAACAAATATAAAATTAACATATAGATATAAAATAGTGAACGCAAATAAAAATAAATGGAAGAAGGATTATTAGATTAAAAAAAAATGCTAGGTTAAATATAGCACCTAAAGAAACCATGAACAATCAATCAAACTGTTGACTTTGAACACCACAGCAATTCTTTGATGGTGGTTAGTTGCCTAGTACTTATAAAAATAGAAAAATCTTAGAATAATGCCAATTGTTCAGCAAAAAAACTTCAATATATAAATTAAAGAAATTGAATATTAAGATAATAAATTAAGGGGATAGAAATATTTGCAGGCTTTGAGTACTTAAGATTAATAACTTTCTAATAAGAATGAAGAAGTTTTGAAAAAAAAAATTAAAGGCAGAGATCGAAGTAGATTGTAGAGAATGAATTGCGAATCATTTGAACGTAAAATTTCACCTCCTCTTATAGATTTTGCTAACGTATCTTCCATGTCTTTATGTATAGCTATTAGAAAATGGAATGGCAAGTAATTCTCAAAAAATTCCATACACAAACCTCAACTAGTGAACTGCCTTTTAATTATTATCTTTTGCTAGCATCATTCTAATAATAAATATATAAGTGATGGTTTAACTTTTAGCGGTAATATATAACTCTTAGGAAGGCATGTAGCTTTGAAGGTCGATACCTGTCTTCTTTCACTATTTTTCATTTTTATTTGTGATGAATTATAGATATCGAATAATAAACTTTAAAGTTATGACTTTTAATTATAAGTTTTAATCTTAGATGAGTCTTAAATTTTATTCTCTTATGTAATTTTCAATTTTAAATGAAAAATTTTGACGTTTTACCCATATTTAATACTAGTGCTATTTAATAAGTTTGTTTTGTAAGATTTAAGTATTATACTTAACTTTTAAGTCAAAATTAAATGTGCCAATAAAGTTTTAGCCTTGAAATATTGTTTTTATCAATTTTTTTTTCAAATTTACCTCTTGATCCTAATATTATAATATGTAAATGATGACTTTTTAACCTGTTGGACTCTCTGAAATAGCGTCCTAACCTTTTAGTTAGGATTTGAGTAATCTTTAGTTATAATCTATTTACGTTAATATTTTAAGATATATACTTAGAAAAAAAATATTAAAAGAGCTTTTATTAAAGTGGTTTGACTTCATAAATTAATGATTTAAAATTAATTCAATTTAGAATTCAAACTGTGAATAATAGTTTAGAAAATATTAATTCATAAATTGATTTAAACTAATTTAATTGACTATTTGAGTTTGTTTAAATTAGATCAATTTAAATTTAGTGCTCTTAACAATAATAAATAAAAGTTAAAATTATAAATATTACATATAAAAATGTATAATTTTATATCATTTTAACGTAATGAAGTTGTAGGATTTTAAATTTTAATTTTGTCATTGTCTGAGTTTAATAATAATAAAATAAAATAGAAAGCACAAAATTCACAATTCTTTGGGTCTAATTCTAAATTTACTTAGATTAGTTCCTATTTTAAAATTTCAAATTAAATGTATCCATTTAATTTTTGATAAATTCAATAAAGCTGTAAAATAAAAATATTAATAATGCGTATAATATTTATTTAGTTTAATGAATATAATATGAACTTAATTATATATTACTGTTATTTAAATATAAATACAACTTATTTTAACTATAATTTTTAATTCAATTAAATAAATAAATATTTTTTGTTATTATTTGATTAATTTTAAATTAGACCGGTCTAAAATGACATTATCAATTTAAATTGAATTGATTTATTGTTTATTATCAGTTTGAATAGTTTTAATTTAATTCAAACTGACAACGAGAATGCGTTTCTCAATTAAATTTTTTCATATAAATTAATACAATAAAATTATATTATTATCTCAGTTATATAAATAATACAATAAAACTACATTAATTAAAATTATATAAATTAATATAACAAATTATGTTATTATCATGTGTTGACGTAAAGAAAAATTTTAAAAATGGAGTCGCCATCTATCCAAATAATGGTGGGATAGATCACCTAAAAAATTTA
>JAWDEX010193397.1:0-11600 GCA_035221805.1 Trichilia hirta
ATAGAGAGAGAAAATGAGGGGATGAGTGGTTAATCAAGGCACAGATATTTTACAGCATAGATAAGAGTTTAATTTCAAGTGCATATCTATTGAGATCTTATGTAGCAGAAGAATAACAATATATTATATACGCAGTCCAAACCTAGCGCACTTTGTACAAACAGGTGTCATAAAAAGAAATGATAAACAAGTTATAATACTGCAACGCCAGCCTCAATTAAAGGATGAAAAATGACTATATGCTTCAGTGCTGGCGCTAGAGGATGAGATAATGCGTATGGTCATGTATAAAGCCGTTCTTGAAGCATAGACAAGCATTTCATGTGGATTTTGGAGGAATTTTGCAGGGATCTGACCCTAGATATCAAGCGGCTGCATTCTTTCGGAGATTCTTGCGCAGCTTGCAGTTAACCACCAACATTTCACCTTACACTCGCACAAGCTGCCTTAGATTTATTTCAAGCTTTTAGCAAATAAACAGTATTCTAATCTCTGCAGAATCTATGAAACTCATTGATTAATTTTAGTATCTTGGAAGTACGAGAATCACTTGAATTTTTCTTCTTTACACCCTGTTCAGCTCTAAAGCATCTATGATCAAGCTCGTTAAGCTTCAATAGTGATAGTTATGAACGCACTCAACCGTCTAAATTAGACAATTGAAGCCTAATTTCCAATGATTACATCATTTGAAATCCGTTTTTGATCTATATATCCAAAAACGCGCTACCCCATCAAAATAAGCCGCTGCAATCTTTCTACATGCTCCAATTATTTTACAACCAACAACAACATCATATATCCCTAGGTTTTGTTAGTTTGAACAACTTTTTTCCCGAAACTAAAGACAACAAGCATATAATTTGCCAAGTTATTCCATTTATTTTTCATTAGAGTATTTGTTTGAGAATGTAGCGCTTGTGCTGAAATTTGAAGACAAAGCTAATAATTAATAGATAACTTCTATTTTTACGGAGATTTACCTATTTTTTTAGCAAGTAATCTATCACTTCTGGTGCTTACATCTCAATACCAAAAGAAAGCTTTAATAACTACGACTTTCCGTCTATTTTTCTCTTTAAATGTCTCCCAGAAGTGGGGAAAATATTTGAAACCAAAATGGAATTGCAGCAATAACAGAATAAAGGTCTGAAGCTAGCCTTCAAAAGCAAACATAGCAGCAAAAATAAAGAACAAAGCTAATGTATTCTTGAAATAAGAACATATGTATTCTTGCACCTTTTACAAGTTACCTTCCAATTAATGCCCATATCATTTCCAGAAAATTCAAACAGAGCCGAAGGGCATCAATTCAACTTTGAGAAAAAGTGAAACTCGTTTTTTATTCCTACGAGCAATCAAGTGTCATTAAGATAAGTTTATTACATGTTTCTTTATACTAATGATTTGTGCTTTGCAGCTAATTGGCAGTGCAACGTGTGCTCTAGGTGTAAAGGCAATGTATCCATTAGGAAGTGACCCAGCAGGCTTTAATTTTCTTCTCAATCAGTATTTTACATTGGAATCCACTTAATCGTCCGGCGTAATGTGAGGGAATCAAATGAGCAGTTTACGTAATCAAATTATGCTTTTAAGGTTAGTTGACATGGTTAACAAAGATTAGCAAGTACATAAAGTAGATTGTGTATTTAGACACTTGGTTTTGCTAGCTAACTTATATTTTTAGAAACATAATTAAATTTTCATAAATATAAAAGAAATTATATGAAATAAATGATAATCATATAATTATATCAAAAAACTGTTATTGATATTATTTAAAGTACACCAGTCAATTATATAGTTAGGTAATATAGTTTGTTCAGTTGGAATGAAATAAGATAAAATATGAGAAGTTGTGATATGATAGGATTGGAATGAATTAGATATGATAATGTTATAGTATGTGTAGGATAAGATAGTATTGTATATATAATTTTATTTTTCAATATATTAAAAACTAAATAAAAAATCAATTATTTAAATAACAATTTAATTAAATCATTTTTAATTAAAAAAATTAAATAATAAATTTAAATCTAATTATTGCTTACTTAAATAATTTTTTATTTATATTTGTAGAAATGTATTAAATCAGTATTTATGTAAATAAAAATAATTAATATATTACAAATATTACATTAATAACATTTATATAAATGAATTATAAATATAAAAATTTAATTTATTGAATATTTTATTATTTTTATATCAACTAATTATATGACTCATTTGGTATGCTAGATTGAATGGGATATAATAAAATAAGTTAAAATGGGGTAGAATTGTATCGGAAAAAATAATATTATAATATCTGTATGATAAGATAGGATTGCTTATAAAATTTTACTTCTAAAATTATTAAGAACTAAATAAAAAATTAATTATTTAAACAATGATTTAATTAAATATTTTTATTATTAATAAAATTATTATTTACAAATAATTTTATTATATATCATATAATTTTATTATATTAAATTGTTATTAAATAATTTAAAATTAAAACATTTAATTTAATAACTTTATTCCACTAAATTGATTTTGAGGTTTTAAATATTATCAATTAAATGATATCTATTTAATAATTATTGCTTATCCCCCATTAAGTCCGTAAAGAAATCATCATCAATTGCGTATAAATTCTCAATCATTTATTATTTAAAACCTCTAAATTTAAATTTTTATTATTTAAAAAATTTCTTTTAATTTTTATAACTTTCCTTTTTGAAAGTTCAAAATATCAATTTTGATATGCACAAATTCTTATATCTTAACACCTAACTTTTTTTTTTTTTATAAATGTATGATTATCTAATACAAGAGTAAATTCTATTGTTTATTGTGTTGAACTTATAAATTAATTTATTTAATTTTATACATTCTTTAAATTGCACACTTATATTTATATATTTTTATAATTTTTAAAAAGTTATTATTATTTATTACACATATTTTAATTTTAAAATATAATTTTATCATATAATCTAATTAATTTATCTTTTAACAACCAAATCTTAACATATATGAGTGTAATAAAAATTTAATTTTTTAACCTTTTACCTCATTATAAAATAGTTATAAACATAAATTATTTTTATAAATAACAACAATTTTTTAGAAATATATTTTTAATTTATACTCAATTAAAAATCAATTTTTAAATAAAATTATTAAATAAATAATATTTCAATATGAAATAAATATACTAATAAATATAATTCTCAAATAATTAAATAAATAAATAAATTTACGTGTTAAAAATATTAAACCGTGTTTTAAAAGTAATATCTCTAACCTTAAGAAAAGTAAATTACAATTATTAAATAAAAAATTATCTAAATAATAAAAATTTAAAATTTAAAAATTATGAATAATAAATTACTAAAACTTTATATGTAATTAACTTTTATTAAAGGTAAAAGAAAAAAGTAATAATTGTTTTATAAATACAATGTAAGATATAATATTTTAAACTTCGTAAGAGAAAAGTGATAAATCCCCAAGAGAACGCGTGGAACTAAACAACCTCAGACTTCTTATCGCAAATCCCAAATTGCAACCAAGCACGAAATAAATTATTGTTAGTACAAATTCTATTTTAATCATAGGCTTTTTCTCTTGCCAAACAAGCCTTAAAGGGTTTCCGAGTGGCAGTCCACTATGTCAATGTCCCTTCCCTTCTCGTGATTGCTTTTAAAGAGGGTATGACTAATCTATGACCTTCAGCGTTTAGGAAAGGTTGAAATTTTGAACAATGTAAAAATGCAAGAGGTAATGATTTCAAGGCAGTTGCAGAGTTCATTTGGAATTACACGAGTTATTCTAATCTTATCGAGATAAATGATTTGTGCAACCATTTCTAGATAAAATCGAAATTTCCAGTAAATTTACATATGCTGGACTGGCAAGTCTAATTCAACTTGCTCCATAGTATGGACATAAGGCTTCATTATTAACAAGCAAGCAAGGTTGAGAGTGCATAATCAAATGCTATGTTCCACGATAAGGAGCTAAGTTGAATTTAGACTTGCCAAGTCCAAATCAAGCCGAGGACCATGTGAAAACTCGAGTTTAATTTAATTAAAAAAACGAAGGAACAATCCCGGCCCTCTAAAGTTTAAACATGTATATACAAACCCATCAAAAGCAAACAGGTTTCGACCTTTTCTTGACTTCAAAAAAAAAAAAAAATGAAAGAAGAAGAAAAAGAAAAAAGCCAGTTTAACCCCCAAGCTACCTAGCCATTTAACCCCATGCATGTGTTCTGGGATCCATAGTGAAGAGCAGCTCAAGATCAGGGGGACAAAAATACCCATTCTTTGGCAGTTCCCTCTTCTTCCCAAATGAAAACGACTTCTTCCTTGGCGGCGGCGGACACGACAGCAACACCGGGATTCGACACTCACTGTGTGTCGGCGTTGAACACCTTGCTTGCATCATATTCATCGTCTTCCCATACGCCTCTTCGTTCTCCATAACTCTCAAACTTAATTCCACTTGCTTCGTTCAACTGTAATAACAGATCAACAGAGCGAAAGAATTGGAGTTTTGGGTTTATATACTATTTCGACGAAGACTTGAGAATATCGTGCGCATTCTGGAACCTGCTAGTGAGTACATTTGTCGCTGTAATGACCACAGCTAAGCACGGTGCAGATCTACGTGTGGCCAATGGTGGAGCTTTGATGAACGTGGAGGAGACACTCCGATTGAAAGGTTGGGTTGATTTACAAATGGCGCCAAGCCCCCCAACTGAGGTCGGCAAAAGCGCGGGAGCGCTGCGTTACCATGAGTTTTGATTTTGGGTTACACTTCCGAATATATTATGACTATATTTTTGCTTTTCATCTTGCTTTCTTTGTCCAAGAATCGTTCAATTCGTAATTCGTACAAGTTGATGGGAAACCAGGTTAAGTGGGACGGTACTTGAAAGCATTAGATGCTAATCCAACGTTCCTCGTTGAACATACGGTAAACGCTAAGAATGTACCTGTCTGGTGTGTAACTTTTTGATTCCATAGTTGACATATTGAGGGCCGCTCTTTGGGTGATGTTAACTAAGATTGAAAGCCCATTTTGTGATGCAATGCTAAGAAAACGAATGAATAGGACACAAATTCCATCATTATACAGATTTCAATTTGAGAAATGTTCTATTGTTCTTATTCACAGGAATTAGATTGTTATTATTGTTGTTTGCGTTATTACTTTTGTATTTGTTTACGGAACTTAGGTTGGCATCAACCAGCGCTGGGGCAAATTATCATCTGATCAACTGGTATTACATGATGTTATTTGTAATTTGTGTTTGTATATGAGCCATTTGTCGAGATTTAAAAGCTGAGGTTTTTAGCTTTTCTAAAAGCTGTCTCAAAACTCTAATTTTCGACTTTTATGATTACCACACGATCACTACATGAAATTTGATTTTATAATGCACTCAAAGCATACTGTAAAAATTAATTTACAACGTTTTGTGAAATGTTATAATAAATGATTTTATAAAAAAATGACATTTTTTATGGCATTCTTTAAACACTGTACTAAACGCTATGTATGATTAATATTATTCACAACATTTGTTGAATCCTAAAAGAAAATAAAATTAAATACATTATAAAAATATTCAATATTTCTCAAAAATATTCATTAATTTAATAATATTATAAAATACAGTTTTTCAATTACAAAACTTTAAATTAAGGCCGTTTGATTCCAGTACAAAGCTTTAAACGGCAACTAGAGCATACAAAAGATATTGAAGATGATAAGCACATGGGAAGATGCTCATTCGAATTTAACTATACACATACAAGCAATTGCAGCAACATCCAGAAAATTAAAAGCCAATAATGAAAATAAAACTGGGAAGCAAACAAAAGAGAATGATTTCGAAAACTAACCAAGAATTCTACACAACTTTTGCCTTCACAAAGAGAAGGAACAATTCTAGGGCGGAGAGAAACAATTGTTGCAGTGTCATGGGAACTTTTGGTAAATGTATAGAAAATGTATTTGTTGAAAACATATTTGATATTACCAAAGGAAAAGAACAATCATTTTTAAAATTACATAGAATCAAATGCCTAAACAACATCTGAAGCATAAACATGCAATATACATGAACTGAAATTATTGTCGATCAAATGATATTTTACATCATTAAGGTGTTGTCTTTGTAAAGTTTTAGACATTTGAGGTTCAATAACTCATTCTTCAATGCTATATTCAAGTAATGACAAATGTTTTTCATAAGAAAAAGGGTGTACATTGAACAGATTAACTTTTTCACACGCTCTCCACTTCAACTAAACTAAAACAAAAGAGGCTTTGAGTTAATAAATCTTTCAGTCTCTTCAAAAATATATTTAATTCCCACAATAACTCAGTTTATTATATCTAAGTAATTGACGCAATCTCAATTCAAGCCAAAATGCATGAAAAGAAGGAAAACAAGATACACCTTGCTCCATCAATCAACATCTTGTTGCTTTGCTTGCTCTTCAAGACCTTATTACAAAGAAACAAAAAGATATAATAAGCTATCACATATAGCTTCCATAACAAAAGATAAAATGGTATGTACAAAACACAATCTATTTTTTCAGCATCACTAAGAATATGAAACGAACTTACTTGTAGAGGGGGTCTTCTTGTAGTTGAGGGTGTTTAAAATCTTATTGCTATTATTTTGATCATTCAAACAATTTACAAAAACATATGAAAGACTATTATTCAAAACATACTGAAATTCAACAGAATAAAACCAAAATTTTAAAGCTTACGTAATGACCAATATATACAAATAGCAAACAAGTAAACCAGTAACTTACAATCCCAGCATCAAATGCAATTTAACCAAAACAGGAGTGAAAAGAACAATAAAATAGTAGCAAAAACAGCAGTAGAAAATCTGCAAAAAGCGGCAACACACAGCAACATTCTTTAGAAAGCGGCATCGACGCAGCAAGAAAAAATAGCAGCAGAATTTCTGCAGAAAAGGGCATCAAAAATTCTGTAAAATGATAGTAGAAATAGATGCAACTAGCAGGAAACAAACTGAAGTAGAGCAGAAAAAATATGACAGGTTCTGTAGCACAAACTCATTTTTTCCTTTCATTTAGGGACCAGAACAATCACACTTTAGAATTGTCAAACATCAACCAAAAGCAAAAAAATAAAGGAGAACATAATATAACTAAAAATACTAATAATGAGAAAAATAAATTAATTTAAATCAATGGTATTAATAACAAAATTAAATAAAAAATTGATGAAATTCTTTCGACAACCAAGAATGAAAACCACAATAACCGTAAATCTAAATGTGAAGAAAAATTCGCAATGACAGTAACTAAGGAATCAATTAATTAGCACCAGATTGATGAAATAAATTTTTCTAATATCACTAGAATGATGAAAAACAAGTGAACCAGTGCATGCATTGACGATTTTGTTGAAACTAAACAAATAAACTGGTGAATCCTTAGTCAGTATGTGAAGAAACTAAGATTCAATACCAAAGAGCCTGAGATATATGCCAAAATTAAGAAAAGATTGTGATACTAAAGTCAGCCAATTGATGAATGATTCTAATTAGGTTTTTTCATAGTAGATTTGAGTGTTTGAGAATTGAGACGGTGAAGAATGAAGCGTCAGCCATTAAAGAGGGAAGGAAACCCGAGAAAGTTAGGAAAGTAAGAACTAAGATAATAGAGTTTCTAGTAAATTATGGAAAAAAAGTTAAAAAAAGAAAAAAAAAAAAAAAAAAGGCGGTAGCCGTGCGCCCGTTTTGTAATATACATTTACATCGTTTTATTTTTAGATTTATCGCAGCGTTTGTCAACCGCCGAAAACAATAAAAATAAATAAATAAATAAATAATAGTAATTTTTCAAAGCTCCGGTAAACAGCTATGTTAAAATACCTTAGCAGCGTTTACAATTGAAAATCTTTATTTACAGAATTTTCAGATAAAATATTGTAAACTTGATGTAAAATTTGAAATTTGTTGTAGTTAAGACTGCCTTGTTCACTGCTCATAGGTTTTCTCCAGGAAATTCAGGCCTTTAGGTAAACAATGTATTTCGAAATGAACCCCCCATCGTACTTATATGTCTTCCAGTTCCTCTGTTCTTACTGAAAATGAAGGTAATTAATTTTGGAATTGATACAATAATTAGCATCCGTAGTAGCCCATCTATGCACCAAAATTGTAATTTCGACAGGCCAACCTGATAGTCTGGCCCAAACCAAACTACATTTCTTTGATCCAAGTTTTCTCCTACATATAGTGTCCTTATTTCCCATTGATTCGTCGGGATATCCTTCGCGAACAAAGGGCATGAAGAATAAAAAAGAGAGGAAAAGGAAAAAGCTGAGAATCGTATCCCACCAGAGGAACAAAAAAATAGTAATTACATGGTAATGTATATGTTTAGTACTGAATTTTACTTTAAATAATAAAGATGATTTGATTCTCCTTCAAGTGCTTTACAGAAAATCGAAACACCACCAAAGAATAAATGCCATACATTTTTCACCTAGGAACTGCCCAATATCTACTCTCTTTTTATTTATTTATTTTTTTTTAAACTCCCTCAAATAAGAGGAATAGGTCCCTTTTCTGAATAACATTGTTGCTTTATCAAAAGTACAATCTGAATCAATGTTCTATATACCTTAACAGCTAAGGTGTAAGGTCACGTTCGTCGTTATAAATCTCTCAAATGGATTGAGGCAACTTAAAAAAAAAAAAATGACATAAAATGAAGAGTTAGGTAGAATATCTTCGTTCTTTTCACAAATCAAATTATTTATCAATTTTGTTAATAATAAAATTGCATTTCATTAGAATCTATTCTAAACGTTCTCTTTATTCAACACTCGTCAATTTTCATTCATCAAATGAATAGAAAGACGCTTTCTTCTCCATAATCCGCAACATAAAGGGGAAACCCATACAAAAAACGACGTCTTTTTTTAAGTCAAACACGACAAATTTAAAATATAATATACAAAACGCGTACACATTTTTGTAAGAAAATAATAAATGGAGTATGTCAATGCTTCAAAATATACATTGCTTGGCTTCTCAGTAGTGATTTATTTCATATCTTACCATATAGTAAGATGAAACGAGCATTTTTGCTCGTCTCAGGAATATTGATGGAGAGAAGTCATCGAAATTCAATTGTTTGTGACTTGTTAGCCAATACAAGATTTTTTACGATATAGAAAAGATAGGATGACCAGGTCCCTATGCCTACTCCATTTTGTCATCTGTCGCGCAGATATTTATAATTGTTTTTTATGATAATTTTTATTTTTAATTTGCAAAAATATAACAAAACATAAGAAAATATAACCAAAAAATCCAAAAATTATAAATAAAAAAATTTTAACGATTGAATTCAGCTTTATCCTTTGGTAAATGATAGGGATAGACGCGGCACGTCACAATCTGGTATTATAAACATTAATAATTAATGAATCGTATGGATTCACAATCTCAAAGATGATCATAAAGATAAGTAATCGCCACCATTTTCTTGCCACGTGTTAATTTTCAACTATATCATACAATGAATGCAGTCATTTTTTTTTTTTTTTTTTATGAAAGAATCGTCCAACTAAAATCATACAAGTAACAGTATTAGCCATCGAAGCTGGTGGTGATCTTGAAGAACTTGCTACGTGGGTGAAATCAGAACCGTACATGCGAGAAGGTGATCAAGCGGAAAGTCCCTGTAATGACGATTTTCATTCGGCGCCTTCCATTAAAGTGATGCGGTGTCGCCCATTCGTAAGTCGGTTGGATTGGTTGGTTTGGGTTTGTGATAGATTGTATGTCGTAATTAGCAAGGAACGGCTGAAAAGCTTAGGCAAGTATTCCTAACCTAAGCTGCTTTTGTAGAAAGGAGGTCGTTTTGCATGTGCCAATGTTTCTAATTCGTGTGAGTAGGTGTTAATTCTAAAAGTTCAAGCCCAAAGGTGAAACGAACAGGAGCTACGTGGCATCCAGGGCACGGTTTCGGAGGATTAGGCCTAAGAGGAGGGCATTTGTGTCTGAATGGAACCGTAAGAGTAGGTACGCCCACGTAAATTAACTGGGGTCAATTGACCATCATTTCCACACGTGTGCAAAGGTGAACACGTGTTTGGTCTTATTCTGCAGCACAGGTCAAGCTCCAGCTCAGACCAGACTGAGAAGTACTCACAATGGACGCCACTTGGATTATCCTTTAACAAATTATGTCAGGTAATTTTCTTTCATTTCCATCCATTTATTTCAATTTTAGTATGTAGCGTATGTTTTAAAAATATGAGGAAAAAAGAAATTGCTTTTTTTTTTTTTTTTTTTTTTTTGGTTTTTATAAGTTGGATTCTGTGTAACAGTCATTTAACAATTGTATAATGACACAAATAATGTGAAATAAGCAGCATTTCCTAAAAATTAGTGGACGGCCATCCGTGAGAAATAAATAAGCATAAAGTCAGAGACTGGGGAACACTAATATTGCTGAGCTGAACGATTCCTATTCCTCCTCTTCCTTTTTCGGACCATTAAAGAACGTTCCAATAACACAAATCACAATTATCAGTATCACCATCCTATTCGCATGCATGGAATCAAATCATTGGCAATCATCAACATAAATTTTGTGCACGTGTCAATGCCCATGCTTACACATTACAATTTAGTATAAATTTTGAAATTTGCAAAGACCTGTCAGCCTACCAAAGGCCAAGTATTTCTCACATTTTATTTCTATTCCCGTCGAAAGGTTGAGAACGTGAGTTTGAGTGTTTTTCTATTGAGGAAGTTGAAGTTACTGGCTCAACGTAACGGAGATGGTGAACCATTTGCCTAAAAAAGAAAAACTGAATTGAAGTGGACGATGAATGAATCAGAAAGGGATGGTTCAGTCCTCCCACTTAACCTAACCCGGAAAACTAGGCCCCCTTATTTTTGTCACATTTTCCTCATTTTGAATCCATTTTATCATCCCACCAATCTATGCAAGTGGACGGCCGGTCCCATCCTTGTTGCTAGAAATATCGAGAAGATTTAAATCATATCAGTCAAAAACAAGGAATCTAGAGGGAAGATCTGGACGCATTCTCTAAGATTTGATAAAATGTCTCATAATATTTAAAATTTGGGACGTCACGTCTTATAAATTGTAGGTATTTATCACTCTATTCTATTATAGCAAGTGATAATAGTGAAATGACCTGTCGATCGATCATATTAGTTGCAGTTTGTTTAATTAAGCTCTTATTCTTCGATGCTACACGTACAGAGGATACTATAAATACTGGCTCCTTTGCATTAGAGGGGGATTTTTTCGGAGTATATTTAAAAAGAGAGAAATCGATCGCACCATTCTTCCACTGATACATTCCCGATGCTGATAGTTCTGGTTGATAAACATTACAAATACATTATCCTCTATTTTCTTTTATGCTCTATAAGCTTTTGACTAAACACTAACTTAGGTATTGGAGTTTACACACCGACGAGCTAACTTTAATCATAGCTGCTTTGTTTCTGTCTTAGGCAGTACCTACCAAATCTATGCTCAAGGCAAGAT
>JAWDEX010193456.1:0-12380 GCA_035221805.1 Trichilia hirta
AACAGTGAATGAAATATACCTTAATTTAGTTGTTAGAATTTCGCTCGACGATGATATTTATGGAGGCAATAGTCGACATTAGTCAAAAGGTAAAGTTAAAAGTTATTTTAAAGTTTAGGTAATTTGAAAATTTTTAACGTTTAGGAATATTTTAATCTGTAGAAATATAACTTGAGAATAATTTCGTTTCACAAATAGTAATATAATTTATTATTAATTAAAATTTTAAATAATGAATATTTTTAAATTCAAATTTTGAACAATAGTTATTTTTGATTAATTCCCAATTTTTAATGATACCTGTCTGATAAGTTCTTAGAGTGTTTTAGCATAATTTTGCCCATGAAATTCTGAAAACATTGATAAGGTTACTTTCAAATTACAGCTTAATCGTTTTCTAGTATCTCTCTCTATAAATGCTGACATTAACACTTTGATCTCCTCTGTTTCTTTATATTTTTGAGACAGTAGACGTGCTACAAGAATAGTGCAGCCTTGGATGGAACAATTCACTGAGAGATGGTAATGACAGAGTGCTTTGGACATTTGCAACTGGATCACCAATTACTCTTCATATCAGGCCCAGATGAACCAAGCTAATGATAAAGAAAATGCTTCTGAACCAAGCAACATGTTTTTCATTGATTGTGGAGATGACTGGGGGCTATATGTACAGGTTTATGCTGGCAAAATGGTACGACTATGAATTTTAAATTGTGATTGTTTAGGGTTTAGGATTTAAGGTTTAATTGTAGTTATAAATGTTAAATTATGTTATACGAACATTTTTTCTGATACTGTGCTCTGTTGACATCACTTAAATCTAGAGTATCTAAATGCATTCTTATATTTTTTTGGATGCCTCTCAAATTTGGAATTTCATAATTAGGTCCAAGTGGGATTAAACTACACCTCATCAACAGTAAATCTGTTAGTACTACATCATTGTGGTAAGCATTTCAAAATTGATTAAAAATGAATGAATAAATTTTAGTTGCACTTGTAAATTCCCTCAACTACGAGAACTTATTAATTACTAGGGTGATGTTGATGACTAGTCAATCAAATAAATTGTACCAAATGCAGTCACGTGTATATGGACATTAGTGGGTGCTAAAATACAATATTGGTTCTATCTTGACTTTGCTGTCAATAACAATCACCTTAATTTGTCAAACCTTGATTTTCAATTGTTGACCTGTAACCGGGCTTTTCTTTCATGGTTAAAACATGACTATTGTTATTTAAGTGCTGAAAACCCCTTCTCAACTGTCTGCTGCTAGACCATCTCAATTAGAGGGAAAGTATTTCTGCTGATTTAGTAACCACTTATAAGTTCAAAACTTTTCGACATTAATATCAATATCCTTTGCGATGGTGTAAGCTACTATAAAAGAGATTGTTATTTTTTCAAACTGATATACTCAAATTTGTCAATCTGCGATATCTCAATGCTGCATTCGTTTCATGTCAGTGTGTAAAATGTGTCTTAATGGTTGAATTTAGTGGTCAGATGTCTCATACAAATGCCATGTTTGCCTGTCGTAGCACGCTTTAATAATTGCTTTATACTATTGTAATGGCAGAAACTTTCACTGACCGTTGAAGACTTCATTAAAAATACACCATACATATCGGAAGAAGGAGCAGTAACACTTGGATCTAGGAAAACTACTGTGTTTGTGCTTGATGCTAAGACTGGAAGATTGATTCACATTTATGGGTCACCTGAGACTTTGTCCACACCACAGAGTGAGGAGCAGGAGAGTGCTTTATTTAAGCATGATAAAGTCAATAAAAAATTGGTGAACTCCAGTTTAACAAATACTGGGGAGCTGCAACACGGGGAGCCTCACCCCCTTTTTGTTACCACGACAGATTACACACTACAGTCTTTCAGTAGAAAATCAGAAAAAATTTCGTGGAGTATGGCAGTAGCCGAAATAGGATATGCTTTTATTTGCCAAGACATTAAGAATCCATTTATCACAGCTACTATGAATACAAGCTATGAGTTTGGTCCAGAAATTGGAAATGATTTTGATATGCCATTTGCATGTCAATCGAAAGGTGGTATTAAGCGTTTTAGGAAGCATGATAATTCAGATTCCTCTGGAAGGGCATACAACGATGACTCAATGCTTCCATTGCCATCTTCAAATCTAATGCTTCCCTCCCAACCTAGGGTTGATGGAACATCAAATAATCATGGAAAATCTAAGATGCTTCCAGTTTCTGCTCCAGATGCCGTACTAACTTTGCAACTTAAGTGATAAATTGCCAGAACTTTATTCCGATGATGAAGGTGATGTAACACTTGATTCGCCTGCTTTGAGAACTAAATTTTCCGATGTAGCTGTTGGATATGATGTGAGAATGCCCTACAGTGTTGTGTTAAACATGTTTTTTGGGCAGTCAACTGCATTGTCTCTCATTTTGTTAGCTTTGGTTCTTGTGGGCCTTTTCATTTATCCAAATGCCTTGGTAGCTAGAGGAAAATCTTTGTTGAATGGGAATCTTTTAAATTTGAATTCAAGAGCAGCAACGTCAAAAGGGAAGAAAGTCCGTAAATCAGGAAAGAGTATTGGGAATGTTGACAAAAAGGATAATAACTCATTATCTGGAAATGAGGATGGAATTTAAGTACGGATGCTGAACCGTTTATGGACCTTAATAAACTTCTTGATAATGTTTCTTATGGACGTAGGATTGGTAAGTTATTTGTGTCAAATAGAGAAATAGCCAAGGGAAGCAATGGTACCATTGTCCTTGAGGCCATTTATGAAGGTCGACCCGTTGCGGTGAAACGCCTTGTCCAAGCTCATCATGATGTAGTTTTGAAAGAAATTCAAATTCTCATTGCATCGGATCGACATACAAACATTGTTCGATGGTATGGAGTGGAGAACGATCAAGATTTTGTGTATCTTTCTCTGGAGCGTTGTACATGCAGCTTGGATGATTTGATTCACGTTAACTCAGATTCATCTTGTAACTCAGGCCTTAGTGAGGATCAAGCTACGAGAGCTATGATTGGGTACAAACTTCATTTGGATTCAGTGAAGGTTATTATGAAGGATCTTAACTTCTGGAAAGCAGATGGCCATCCTTCACCTCTACTACTTTAACTCATGAGGTTAGTTTAAAAGTTTTGCTGATACGATGACATTCTAAATTATTTGATTATTATTTTCTTTTCTACATTGCGATAAAAGTTTTGCTGATATGATGAATTATAAATTATGAGATTATTATTTTCTTTTTTACATTACATCACCGTATTTTAGAATCCTGTTCTTTTCTTTGCTCCTGACCGAAAAAAAAAGAGGGGGATTGAAGCATCAAAATGCATAACATGTCATGGATTGTTTTTGTAACAGAAGGATGTGGTTTCTCGGCTTGTGCATCTACATGAGTTGGGAATAATTCATCGAGACTTGAAGCCTCAAAATGTGCTGATAATTAAGGAAAGATCTTTATGTGCAAAGCTTTCTGCTTTTATCAACATCATCGACATATCTTAAATTGCTAAATCCAAATGCTGATGTTAGGCCAAAGACAACCATCTCATGACGACTTATTCCGTATAATTATCATAGATGATACCAACCTGCGTATTTATTCTGTTCAGACTTTATACTCGAAACTCATTTTTTTTATAACTATGGTTCATGGTAGAACTAGTAGATCCTCAATTTGTCTGCTGATTGCCATTTTACACTGTGTTTTTTTATCTAGTAAGGCTCTCTGGTGATTATGTCTTAGTCTAACATTTTTTAACTTTTGTTGCAGGTTGTGGCTGCTCTGGTTGGCAAGCACCTGAACAACTTCTTCATGGACGCCAAACTCGTGCTATAGATTTGTTTAGGTTAGGTTGTGTCTTGTTTTTCTGCGTCACTGGTGGTCGACATCCATTTGGTGACCATCTTGAACGGGACATCAATATCACAAAGAACAAAATGGACCTCTTCTTAGTTGAGTGTATCCCTGAAGCTGAAGATCTCTCTCTCGTCTGTTAAACCCTGAACCTCAGTTGAGGTAAGATAAAACCTTCCTCAATTGCAAGTCTCTTGAATTAAATGGTGAGTGCAGAAATGGTTGTTGCAGCCTTCTTGAATACTTTAGTTTTTCTAATGTGTTGATAATGGAATACTTCTGATTTGTTGGTAGGCCATGTGCATTGGAAGTGCTGACCATCCTCTGTTTTGGAGTTATGAGACAAGACTTTTGTTTCTTCGTGACACTAGTGACAGTAGAATTAGAAGATAGGGAGACTGGTTCTGATCTCTTGAAAGCATTAGAAAGTATTGCGACTCTGGCTCTGGGTGCTAAATGGGATGAAATGATAGAACCTGTATTCATCAATAATATTGGCCATTACCGGCGTCACAAGTTTGACAGCGTTCCTGATCTATTGCGAGTCATACAAAACAAGTTGAATCATTACAGGGAACTACCAAAAGAAATTCAGGTTAATTTCTTGTACTAATTATTAAGTAATTAAGCTGTAGATTCTTGGTTAAAGTGCCATGAAATGTTCCACTGATGTAGATATGACAATCCATTCACTGAAATGATCTACATATTCAAATATTACCCGGACAACCATACAAATATGCATTTTCCCTTTTGCCTCCAACATCTTGTAGGTTATGATGAAAAGCTGATGTTTATTGCTTTGGTGACTATTTCAGGAACTCGTAGGAACAGTTCCCAAAGGATTTGATGAATATTTTGCTAGTCGATTCCCTAGACTATTGATTGAAGTATATAAAGTCGTGTGCAGATACTGCAAGGAAGAGGAATGCTTTCAGAAATACTTTGAGAGCAATATTATTTGAAAGGGCAGGGTTACAGTAGAGATGCATGTACCAGACAGCTCTTCAATTTTTCCAACTCTTCTAGTATAAACTCCAACTTTTTCGTTATAATTCTTAATTTACAAAAAATACTAACGGAAAGTTAAGAATTGCATTGAAAAATTGGGGGAGAAAAATGAAAGAGTTGGAAAAATTGAAGAAATGTACGGTACTTACGTATGTAAAATTTAGGCCCGTATAATTTCTCAAGAAGATTCATGGTCAAGAAAGTTGCAATAAGCAAGATGACATGAGATGAAGGAAGCTATGCTCAAATCTGTTTATTTGTTCATCCTTTTTAGTTGTATATAGTTATGAATACGTATCTAATATAACATGTTATGGAGAACTAAGCTTATACTCAAATTTGTTAATTAATCTCATATATTGTTTTTCATGAAACGACCCAGTTTGTTCATTGTTTCTGCTTTCTTGTTTCTGTTCCCAGAAAGAACTGCTGCCTTCCTGATAAGTATGGTTCTGATTGAGTTTCAGTAATGATACTAAGCTTAAGACTTAATCTCAATTAAAGGCACCAAGTCTTGAGTTTGAAGACAGTTTTACGAGTTGGAGTTGCTCAGAACTTTTCATTTATGTAGGAAATCCTTCTAGATGCCTTCTCTTGGACCGGGTTTTTACTTCGTCTTCTTTTTCGCCGACAAATGAAAGAGACGTTTGAAGGCGCGCAGAACGTGAGCTTCGACCATTTGACTCTATATCCTCAGGGTAATGGCGGCTAAATTTTCACACAATCTGCATCGTATATATGAAGAGAGCAAGCAAACAAGCAAAACACAAAACATAAATACCCCAGAAGCTTTTAAGCTTAAGTCTATCAACTTCTAACTTTGCACCTTTTGCACTACAAGCACTTCTCCAAAGCCATTTATCATGAATCCTCTGAAGATCCCCGTTCCCTGACAGCTTCAATGTAGCAGTGTCAATTGCTAAAGGCGAATCTCGAGGAAAGGCCTGATGTATAATAAATCAATGCATCAATCATAAGGCAAAGAATGTTTTGGATGCTATGAAGTGATGCAAAGACACCTAAAAATCCCCAGCCATTTTCAGTGAACTCTTGACCCACAATACTGAATTTACACCTGATTGAGAGGAAGAGCTCAGCATATGCACGGTCATCAACCACAGCCGCAACACCACCCCTATGTGGGCCGTCCTTCAAGGCTTTAGCGTATTCTTCTGGTGAATTAAAAGGAAGACGTCTGGATTCATGGATATGGAGTTCATCGACTAAGTAGTTTCTTGAAAATGAATTCAGCTGATAACAAATTGGATCTTTGTTTGATCTTAAATCATCGATTCCTTTGATGGGAGAAGAAAGTTGGTGCACTGTAAGAATTGAAGTCAAGCTTGCTGTGTAGCTTCAAGATAAGAACCACAAATAGCCATATGATTAGCACTAGACGACCAAGTGCGCTGACGATGTTTTCTTCTGCGTAAGAACACAAAAGTAAATGGTTTCAATAGTCTAATAACAGAATGCCAGACATGAAATGCAGGAAATTTAGCACCATTTCACGTACTATGCGCGAAGAACATTGTTGAAAAGCTAAACCTGCAAATCAAGTTTTGAAAGTAAGTGACTGTAAGCCTCATTCCAGTGAATGAAATTGATATTTTCTCCGTCAGTTACCAGAAAATAGTGACGACTTGTCTTTTCGGTGGCCCTCTGAAATCATCATTCATCCTATGCTCCAAAATCTAAACAACTACACCTACGGCGAAGAAAAAGGCTGTGGTGACACCCCACATCAATGGAGAAAATGGCCTAAAAAATGCCCAAGCATGGGAATTCGACTTTCTAACTGAGGCAATCACAACTAGTCCTGACTCAATATATGGCTGTGTGAAGTCCACCATTTTCGTTCGGTTGGTGATGATTGCTATGTCTCCTACTGCTGCGTCATAGACCTGCATGGAACATGAAAGCTAGAGGATCAGAAAACATTTTCACCGAAATTTTCAAATTCTTAAACTGTTTTTGTGACAATACTGACCCCAGCTGTGATCAAACGCACAAGATTAGTATAGCTTGGGTTATTGTTGCCATCTCCAAATGGGATTAATTTGTACGAGACAGCATATGGCAATAAGTTAATAGCAGCAGTAAATACATCAACGCAGAAGCCAGTCATCGTACCATTTTCTTTTACTGAGACAAATTCACGAAACTGACTCGATTTGATACTCCAATTCTCAAATGCCTTCCATTATCTGGAAAAGCCCACCCCCGGGGCTTCTGTGTCGTTTGTCCTGGCCAGATTACAGTGTATAGTTTCTGATTTGAGATGGAATGATTAGGCTGCTTTGAGTACATAGTCTCAGGAGGAACAACTGATAGGCCAGAATAATTAGACCAATAGCTAGTCCTCCTATATCCCGTACCAATCACATTGATGACTTCGGATGCACGATTCATGAGATCCCCATCTGAATTAAACTTGATAGGGCCCGGAATACCCGTCATATTAGGGCGCAAAATGCTATCAAGTAACAAGTTACCACCATTGAAAATGCTCAAAGCATTAAGCTGCGAATCTCCATGTATTTCTGCAAGTCTAGTGTCTTTCGAAAATGATAAATTCCCTCCCTGCTTGAAAAATGAATCTATAGCATGAGCAAGCACCCACACAGTATCATACGCATACAGACCACAAGTATTCAAAACAAAAGGGTGATCAAATATCCCTCCACCACTTAAGTTTCTCCACCTGGAAATGAATTTCCTTTTGCGAACTGAATCTGGTGCTTACATTCTTAACGCAAGAACTCCTTGAATATCATCAATTCTATCTGGAGGTAAGGGAGAATTAGTATCAATTTGAGGGGAAAGCCAGCTAGTAGCTATCCATACATATCCGGCTGCCTTCATTCCAAGATATTGAGCTACATGAAATACCACTGGACCCCAGGCGGCACGAGTGTGAACAACAATAATTCGCGACTCAGCTAAAACTACCTTAACCAGTAAGTCAGTTATTTCATCCTTGGTTGCTTCAGGTCTCGAGGGCGCTTTGAAAGATATTCTAATGCAGCAATACCATTTCATCCCTGATCATCATCTCCATAGATTGCTATTACCTCTCTCCATCCATAGTGATTCACAATTTCTGCTATTGCAGCAATCTGATATAGATCACTCTGGGCAGTCCTGACAAAGTATGGGAATTGAAGCGAAGACAAAGTAGCATCTGTTGCAGAGAATGACAACAGAGGAACTTTGAGTTCAATTGCAACGTGAGATATTATATGGGCTGTCACAGAATCCTGGGGGACGATTATGGCAACTGCTTCTCCTTCCATGAGGTGTAAGGCTGTATAAAATTGCATGATCAAAAAATGAAGAAACACAGTACATAAGCGATCTTGGCAATTCACTAACTTTACATGCTACGGAAACAAAAACAAGTATAATGAAGGAGGTACCCTGAGGAAGGGCAAACAATCCACTGTGATTGCTATCCTGCGTTGCAAGCTTAAGCTTAGTCCCACCAAGGATAGCGGGATGAGAATTCACATCTTCGATAGCGGCTTCTATTGCCGCTTTGGCAACCTTGCCAACAGTAGTTTTGAATGAGAGAAGTGCCCCAATGTTCACAACATGAGGTCTTGCAGAAGCATTTTACTAACTGCTTGTAGAAATAGCTCGTTGTATAAAAAAATTATTAACATCATGAGCCAAGATAATTTCACATTGACTTGCATAATCGACAGTTGGTACTCGCCGATTACTTTGCTCTTCTTAGAAAGAACCTATTTGAGAAAGGAAGAATTGGTTGAAAATCTAACTTAAGAAAGATATTCCAAAAAGCATTTTATCCAAAAACACCAGTTACATGTGTTTTAAATGAACCACCCAACAAGATTCAAGGAAAGAAGGACAAAACAAACAAAAAAGAATAACTATGACATCATAAGCTCAAGCCCAGGGGCAGTATTTTAAATAAACCAAAACCCAACAACATCCATCAAGAAGAGTAAAAAACAAGAAGAGACATCCAAGCAAGAATAAAACGTGTGACAGGCAAACAGTTACAAGATAAACAAAGAATATAGCAGCAGACAAATTCCAAACACAGAAGTAGAAAAAGAAAAAACTGCAGAACAGTAGCAGCAGCCGAAAGAGCCTCAGAATCCATCTATTTGTGTCGTGGAATAAAACAAGACCGTTGGGATATTGTAGAAGATCCTGAGCTTGGAAGGAAAAGAAAGAAAAAAATCAACGAATGTGATCAATGAGGTTGTGAAAAGCATGCCTGAAATAGACCTGAACTTGATGTATGTATGATGCGAAGAGAATTTCTTTCTCTTGTTAGTGATAATTGTCACTATTATTCGTGCATAATACATGCAATCCATATGTCATAAACCAAGGCGAATAACAATCGTGAGGGTGTTTTGAGGATTTAAATGGTTGGAAAATGGCAAAAGTGGATGCAATGAGTAGTCTGAAAATGATTGTAAGGCTGAAATCTTTGGTTTCTGAAAAAAAATGTGAGTGGACTTTTCCTGACAGAGAACCTGTGAAAATTCAACATACGATAAGTTGTTAAAAAACACTAAAAACAGGACCAGAATTTTCGGTCCCTCGATACAAAAAACAGATCACCTTTTTCTGAGTGCTCAATGACCACCAACAAAATGGTTTTCCCAACTATTCTTCCTTGTATTGTTTGCTTTAGATAATCATTTAGTCATCAAAAGAACACGTCTATAGATTATAGCTTCATTCATTTTATTTTTCACCACAGATATATAAATTGCTTCTTCACTTTATCATTCAAAATAATCAACTATTACGGTGAGGGACAATTTCACAAATCTATTAAGCATTTAATCTTTTTATTTGTTCATTGGTATGTTTTTAGTGTTGTTGAACAGATGGTATACAACAATGAATCGTCTATAAATCTATAAATCGATCGTACTATTTTATTTTAGGATGAATGAAATATCTGACTATCAAAATAAAATAAAAATCGACTGTGGATAATTTTGGCTAAATAGTAATATGAGTGAAGAATGATGCAGGATTTCTCTCTTTTTTGTGATCTTCCTTCCTTTTCCATTAAATGGGTTTCTGTGAACAGAATAAACATCCTTTAAAATGTTTTAACTGTAATGTCACTGTCGGTGTAAGACTACATAATCTAATAGCTATTATATTTCTATTGAATTTTCCACCTTCTTGGCATTAGTAGAAGATGACAAGAAAATGCACTTGCTATATTATGGAATAATGGACATTGCCTAACTTTGTGTGCCTGCATTTACTTTTGCCGAGGACCAATATCCACGTTCGCACCGTGTTATTAACTCTTGACCTATTATACTGAATTCACACCGTGTTGAGAGAAAGACCTCCATATATGAATGTTCATGAGCCACTGCAGCGACATCAATATTCTTAGGACCATCCTTCGGGGCCTTCTCAAACTCTTCTACTGAGTTAAGAGAAACAAGTCCGAATTTATCTATGTTGGGTTCATTAATTAAATAATTTTTAGAAAACGAACCACTTTGATAGCTAATTGGGTCATTGCTTGTCATTAAACTTTGGATATCTTTAATGGGTGAAGAAAGTTGTTCAATTGTACGAATTGAGGTCAGACTTGTAGTGTAGCTTGAATTAAGTATTACGACGACAAATAACCAGATGATTAGCACAAGATGACCAAGGGGTAACAAGTTTTTAATGCAGCCTGTATGTGCGTTAAACGAGTCTGACTCACTATTGAGTCTCAATTATTTTGAAATATACCAAAAAATTAATAAACTCTAGAAATATAACACCGCCAAAATTTAGGAATTTGAGATATTAAATAAAATTGACAAAAGATCTATAAAAAAATTTAAAGTCCTTATTTATAGTGAAAACCTAGGATTTTGAGTAATTATAATAATTTTCTTAAAACAAAATAAAAACACAAAGATAATAAATTCAAAAAAGGGCAAAAAAATTGATCTTTGTAGTCTATTCGATTCACTGCAGAAATTTTAAGGCTCAATTTGATCAATCAGGGATGCCCATTTGATCAACCAAGTCATAAAAACTCTTGATATTGATGTCTAAATTTTTTTCAGGGAAAAAATTCTAACTCATCATATAGAATGTTCTCTAATGGTCTGCTAAAATACCTTTACCTCGCCTTGAATTGAAAACTTACTATTACCTAAATATAGAGAGAAAAAATCTACGAGCAGAGTCGACCTTTTGGTATTTAAATTCCGATACTTAAGTAAGAAGATCCATAAATAAAAGAAAGAGAAATTAAAGAATATAATAGGTAACTGAGTATTTTAGGTTATCAATACCAACGGTAAAGGACAAGCCGAGTGTTTCTCCCAAATTCAAAGATTCTCTCCCTTTTAAAGCTAAAATTTTTGAATTTATGGTGATCTTGGCATTTATAGCCATCAGAGAACGGGTATCCAATTTGACAGTAAGCAGCATATCTCAAAAGCTAACAGGTCATTTTATAATCATGGCTTGCATTATAGAGTGGCACAATAAATACCTGTCATATGACTAGTATGGCGTATTAAACCTTTAATATGATGGAATATTTTGATAGGTCTTAAAAAGCGAATATTATTAGCCTCATCAGTTCTATTTTTGATCGATATTAATCCCTAGTCGATGCGAAACTCAAGTGATTGGACTAACAAAAGGATAATTAGGTCGTTCATCTCGAGTCTTCCTAAATTAACATTGAGGAAATGGGTTAAGGGACTACTATAAAAGATACACCTTTTCACCTTGTCATATTCGAAGGTAAAAAGGCAACCTCATGAAGATCCCTCAATATGAACCCCAAAAATTTCTAATATGTTGAAAAAACAGTAAAAATTTATCTTTTAGCTTTTACCCACCTATTTACGGCATAAATTTTCGTGCTCTAGGACAATTTGAATTTTTTACGAAATAATAAATCACTAGTGAATGCATTTATTTTAGCTGTGTTGTTTCTAAAGAGATGCAATTATTTATTGGCGCCTTTTTGATATTTGTAATGTTGTCACGTGTTATAATAAGAGTAGCCTTATTAGTTAGTGTTGTATGTCCTAAAATCATTCGTGTTGTCAGTTTTAGGCATATTGTATTAAGTTACTATAGAATATGTATTGTACATATTTATTAATAATAAAAGTGTTTCAATTTATATGTATATAATGCTTCTTCTATCTAATCATACTAGTGATAGAATATACATGTGAATCGTCTAAGATAATAAGTTATCTAAATTATTTTCTACAGACGTAATATCAATTGGGCATTGATATTGCATAATAGGCACACTGAATGTCTTTGGTGAATATCATGAGATGATATTAGTACGAGTGCCTAAATAATGCCTCCATATGCCTAAATAATACAATATTAATATCATCTCTTTTTCGTGTGTTAAGTACCTTTACTTTGTGTTAGTGTTGTATGCCCTAAAACCATTCATGTTGTCGATTTTGGGCATATCGTATTAAGTTACTGTAGATATATAT
>JAWDEX010193467.1:0-12380 GCA_035221805.1 Trichilia hirta
AAAACAAAAAAAAAAAAAAAAAAAAAAAAAAAAAACTTAATTTGCCACCACTGCCTCAACCATTTAGATTGTACTTAATAATTTGAAACTATTAAGTGAGGAGAGTGAGTATATTGAAATATATTATGTGAGCAAATAATTACATATAAATATCGAAATAAATTTTTTAAGTTAAAGATTTGAAATAATCATTTATGCAAAACTAGTAAAATATTTTATTTAATTAAAATCATAGTCAGTTTGTTTAGAAAAATATTTAGACTAATCACTTTTTTAAGTAATTACTCTAAAACTGAGTAACTCTGAGACTATCAATGAGTTTTTTTATATAAAATTAAACTATAATTTAACTAAAATATAATTTGTTCAGAAAAATAATATATATTCATTTTATTAAAATACTATCTATCTCATTGACGTTATTCTCGAGTAATCACGTACTGATATTTGTGATTATCCTCAACATTAGCTCACATAGATGGGCTATTTTATATCACAAAGATACATCTAACTTCTTTTATACTTACATGCTTATGCACAGCTCATCTATACAACTTTTACGTCGGTCCATTCTTAAGTTATTTTTTAATAACTATAAACCTTAACTTGTTTTTTTGTTGATTTATTATCAAAATCTCGATAAGAATCTTTACAAGATTTAAAGGGTGTTGATTTTTTATTAATTTAAGTGAAAAATCAAAGAAAAGGAAGAAATTGTAAAAGAGAGATCGTTTATTTATTGATTTAAGTGAAAAATCAAAGAAAAGAAAGAAATTGTAAAAGAGAGGGAGGAGAGATTTTCAAGAAGGAAGAGAAAAGAAGAGACGGCGGAGAAAGAAAGGAGAAGAAAGAGAGAAGAGAAATTATTGTTGATTTTTTATTAAAATTATTTTGAGTTTATAACAGAATTTTATTGCATGGTACGCTAAAATGAAATACAGTGGATTTATACTACATTTCTAAAAAATTATAAAAAAAAGAAAATGTGAGTTTTATTAAATTTATAAATAATTTATATTATTTTTTTAATAACACAATTATGTATGTAAAAAATGCACTAAATATCTTAGCTTATATATCAACTTTTGAATATTTATTTACGTGACTATTAACGTGTTATTATTGTATCTCAAATATATTAATTTTAATTAATTTAAAATATTATTTATTAACTAATATACTAAGTTAGATGCTAGGAAACCATCGTCTTTCACAATAGCTAGGGTTCACATGTTAACATAAAAATTGAGATTTCTAATATTATTTATTCAAAAATAGGATATATAAGAATATTATAGAGTGTAGGAATAATAATACTCATGATATAGGCATAAAACAATATGAAGTTAATTTATATAAATAATTTATATATTCATAAACAAGAGTTTGTGTATACAACATATGTTTTATTTAAAGAAATTCTTTTTATAAAAGATACGCTACTAGTATTACCAAAACCTACGGCAACGTCAACTAGTGATTTAAAGCAGGGGGTGGAGTTAACATGTTGGCGGGTTCTTTTAGAACTAACAGAGAGAGAATCTGGCCCAGAAAAAAGTCCATTTGATTGTTAAAAAAGGAAAAAGAAAAGCTCAATGCCCATATCTGGTGTAAGGAAGCCGAGCCGAGCCAAGCCGTTCACCAATATTAATTTGGCGCCCACTCTAACTCTTTTCGAATGATCTTGTGATTTCGTTTCCCTCCACTCCATCGCTATCTCTCTCTCTCTTTCTTGCTAGCTAGGGTTCAACTTCAACTTCAACTGTTCTACAAACATCTCTGAAGACACGATGGAGCAGCAGAGGAATCCAAAAATGGCAGCACAACAAGAAGTAGATCATGAAGACATGCAGCATGGCCCATTTCCTGTTGAACAGCTTCAGGTAACAACAATTTCGCCTTTCGATACTCCGTTATTCTCTACGTTGTTCTTTAATTAATTGGTTCTGAAAAACAATCTAGGGTTAATACTCGAATGATGTTTTTCTAGATGTGCTAAAAGTGGGTTCTTTATCAGCTTTTAGATTAGTTTATAGAAATGGGTTTTATTTGTTATCTCTTTTTCTGGAATTTTTTTTGATGTCTCTAGAATTTATAAATCAAATGGATTGTTTTATTTCACTACAAAGGTATTTTTTTTATCAGCTTTGTTGATTGATTTACTTAGTTTTGATGCATTGTGATCAAAAGCTCTCCACTTTCGTCTATTTTGGGTTCAAATTCTAGTAAAATTTGTTCAACATTCTAAAATTGAAATGCGTTTTTGAGTCTTTTGTCAGATTTTAACTCTTGTGGGATGGCATTCCAGGGTGGCTTTACCCAATCCTTAGCTTGTTCTTTGGGTTGGATGGTCAATCCTTAGTTAGTTAAAACTGATAAGGATAGCCCAGATGAGTTGCGCGCCTCTCAACTAAGAAAGAAAGGTGTCCAACAAGGCTGGATACATTACCAAATTGTTTTCCTATTGCCTAATATGCACTAAGATGCTTAAATAATGTTTCTTGATTGTATATTAATGCTATCTGTAAAACAACGATGATAACAGTCGCAGATTTGTTTATGGGTTCTTTCTTTTTTTAATATTTATTGTGATTTTTACTACAATTTTGATTGCGTGCTTGCTAACATTCTTGTTCTCTTTAATACGAAACACAAGGCATCTGGCATTGCTGCTCTTGACATCAAGAAACTTAAGGACGCTGGTCTTTGCACAGTTGAATCTGTTGCTTACTCTCCCAGAAAAGAACTCCTGCAAATTAAAGGAATCAGCGAAGCAAAAGTTGACAAGATCATTGAAGCAGGCATGTCTTTATTACAATAGTATTTTTTTTTCCGTTCATTCCTGTTGACAGCATTTACTATCATTTGTGAAAGAGCTTCTGTATTTATTCCCTGGCAGCTTCCAAACTTGTGCCTCTGGGTTTTACCAGTGCTAGTCAACTTCATGCCCAGAGGCTCGAGATAATTCAAATAACATCTGGCTCTAGAGAGCTTGACAAAATTTTGGAAGGTATTTTTCTGCTTATATATACATATTTCCATCCTAGACCGTAATGCCCCTTAGAAATTGAATATTTCTTGGACCAATTAAGATTTGAAAAAGAGTGTTGTATTTGTCAACACATCCTCTGTCTTCTCAGAGTTTCAGCTGGTCATTTACTGGCAGGAGGAATTGAGACGGGATCTATTACTGAGATATATGGCGAGTTCCGTTCTGGAAAGACTCAGTTGTGTCACACGTTATGTGTTACATGCCAAGTAAGTTCTTTTCATTTTACTTACTTTACATCAGAATATAACATAGTTACTGCAAAGTGTAGTCATAGATCTATACACTCTTATAATTTCTCAAATTAATAAGAAAAGTCCACTGTATCCAAAGAATAAATGGGATAACCCATGCCTATAACATGATCCGTATTGCTTTGGTTTTCTCTCTACACATGAAATTCACTTGTAGTGAGTGGGATTTTAATTATTGGTAGGTTAGATATGCCCATTGCTGGGCAGACCCCTTAGTATTTGCTGATTTGTTACTTGAGAGGGAGAGAAAGATGCAGTTTTTATTATCACAAATTGCCTAGGGAGTTTTTATATTTAAGACACTTCTTTTGTTGATATTTCAGCTTCCATTAGATCAAGGAGGCGGTGAGGGAAAAGCAATGTACATTGATGCTGAGGGCACATTTAGGCCACAGAGACTATTACAAATAGCAGACAGGTGGTACATGAGTACCTTGCCTGGTAAATGTGCTACTTTGCTTGTGTGGTATCAATAGTGAATATTGTTCAATTCTCTGCAGGTTTGGCCTAAATGGTGCTGATGTCTTGGAGAACGTGGCTTATGCCAGAGCATATAATACTGATCATCAGTCGCGACTTTTGCTTGAAGCTGCATCAATGATGGTGGAAACAAGGTGTTATTATTTTCATTGCCATAATGTTTTTATTGCCTTCTTTTCTAGAAGGAAAAAAAGTACGGGAATTGAGTTTGTTTCTTTGCCTCCCAGTTTAGAACTTATTAATTTTTTCTGTGTTTGAACTGACATGAGTTAGAATCTGTCTTGACTAGAGATTGGGCTTCTATTCAGCTGTCAAGCATGTGTATGTCCACTGGGCAATATCAAGTTTGCAAAAGTTTTGTTTTGAATCGTGAACATAATAGATAGGTCCTATATTCCCTGTTGTGGTTCTTGCTGATATTTTTACCGTCTACTCCCTCGAGTTTGAACCTGATAAGTAGTTGCAATATGTCAGGCTGATAATATAGCAGATGTAGAATCAAAGAATATGCACAGACTGCATAATGTTTCTTAGCTATTCTACTAGAAATCTTACTGTATACATTGAATCATGTACACCTAATAAATGAGTTATGATGTTTTCCAATTCTTTGTTTAGTTTTGTGTTGGGTCCATAAAATCAATGTGGGCAAGAATTAATCAATTAAAGGGTTTTGCTTCTATAGGTTTGCTCTTATGATAGTGGATAGTGCTACTGCTCTCTATAGAACAGATTTCTCAGGAAGGGGAGAACTATCAGCTCGACAAATGCATCTTGCAAAATTTCTCAGGAGCCTTCAAAAGTTAGCTGATGAGGTAAGCTTGGAACTTTATGTATAATTCTCTGTTTCTTTAATTTAGAACTTCTGGTTTAGGTTGTATGGATCATTGTCCTTGGAACTAGACAGATGTAGAAATAATTTCCTAATTGCTCCATTTATTTTTTTCTGCTAGTGCCATTGCAGTTAGACAACATACTTTATTCATATATGAATCTTCGAGTTTTGCAATATTATTCAGCAAAATTTCCTTTGTATTACCTATGATTATAGTTTGGTGTGGCGGTTGTGATCACAAATCAAGTAGTTGCACAAGTGGATGGTTCTGCAATCTTTGCCGGTCCTCAAATTAAGCCCATTGGAGGCAACATCATGGCTCATGCTTCTACCACGAGGTCTGAAATATTCTTTTCTTCGTCTCACTTTCCCTTTTAAAATGGAAAGATTTTCTTCTGAATTACCAACTCTCTACTTATGAAAACAGGCTTGCTCTTCGGAAGGGAAGGGGGGAAGAGCGAATTTGTAAAGTAATAAGTTCTCCATGTTTGGCTGAAGCAGAAGCTCGATTTCAGATTTCCTCTGAAGGTGTTGCTGATGTCAAGGACTGATCATTTTGGACTAGTACAACTTCCAAAATCTTTTTTTGTTCTTAATGTAATCTTGTATGTATGATTGAATCTGTCAATGAACTTTGTAACTTCTTTTCAACAGTCATTAGTTACCATATTATGAAGCACTTTCATGAAGTTTTACAAGTTCTCCATTTGGGTGACTGTTTTTCATATTTAAAGTTGCTTTCATATGAGTATCTTCATTACTTGCATTTGTTTCTTATAAATACACTAGTTTTCTATTATGTTATAAGTTCACTTTTGCATGGTTATTATTCTTTGTTAAATATTATCCACTCAAACTTGTATTTAACAAGGAATTTTTTGATGTTATTTTTTTATTAGTATTGCAAAATAAAAGCGAATAAGAAAATAAAATTGATGTTTTTAATTTAATATTTTTAGAGTTGATAATGTTTTAAAAATTGCCATTTAAAAATAAAATATGTAAAACGGTCCGAATAAATATTTTAAAAAATGAAATTTTAGTTGATAATATTTTTGAAATTTGTGGTTTAAAAATAAAAAAAAATTATAAAACACGTTGGATAAAAATATTTTAAAAAAATCAATTTTTAATTACTTTTTTTTTAAATTTAAATATATTTTTAATCTCTTAATAAATTAAAAATAATTTATTGAATGAATTTTCAGAATACAACTCATTTAACATTTAATCTTGCTCGTAATTGTTCAAAAGAATGAGAGGAAAACTAAAATTTGGAAGAGCAAATTCGAGGAGAAACGCGAATGGGGCTTAGGCCTTGCACCCAAAAGGGCGAAAACGAACCAAGGGAAAAACAGGGGACCGGATCCAAATTCTAATATTTGTAGTAACCATTTTGTCATCGTTCTCATTATTTCATGCCTTGTGCCAAAAAGAACGGATCAGGAGCCGAACAGACCTCAGTACGCTAATCCAGTTCATAGGCATGCCTGAAAGTCATCACAATTCGTCAACTAATTACCGATGTTTTTGGCGCAAGTAGGCGTGTTTTGTTCGTGGATTTTACGAGATTTTGTAGAGAGACTTTGGAGACACTGAATTTGATTTGTTAATTAAAATTAGAAATTAAAAGAGAAAATGGCAACCAAATCTGGACCTCCAAGCTTACCAAAATCTGGAGCAGTTTCCAAAGGCTACAACTTCGCTTCGACTTGGGAACAGGTGCGTATGTAGTTCTGGCTTACATTTGTTTGATTTTTCAAAATTTTAGATTCGTTTAATTATGTATCAGATCCAGTATAGTTGAAGCACAGTTCAACATAATTTGAGATTTAATTCCTTGTTTGTTCTCATCTTTTTCATGCAGAACGCTCCATTGTCGGAGCAGCAACAAGCGGCAATAGGATCTCTGTTTCATTCTGTGGCTGAGCGTCCGTTTCCGGTTAATTTGGTACGTCGTTTTTATCATTTGTCTTGCTTCATTTAGCACTGGTGTAATATAATTTTATGTACGTCTTCTGTGTTATTGTAGGCACAAGAGCATGTCCATGGCCAAGATAACGGATTGTCAGTGGCCACTAAAGACAACACTCTTGGAGAATCCGATGCTGTTGAAGCAGTTTTGGTCAATACAAATCAGGTGATCCGTTCAACTTCCAATGTTCATTTTCCTGATTCTGTAATTATTGAAATTTATGGTTATAATTGCTGGTGGACTAAGATCGAGTGAAATACATAAATTATGAGTCTAAAGCTTTGCTTGGCTATGTACAGTTTTACAAATGGTTTACAGATCTTGAATTAGCCATGAAGTCTGAGGTCAGTATATATTGCTTGCTGCAACGTGTTTCTTGGTTTTAGTATTTGCAGATAAACTTCATTGTTTCCTTGGTAAAATTTTTTAGACAGAGGAGAAGTACCGGCATTATGTCAACACTTTAACGGGGCGAATACAAACATGTGATGATATATTACGTCAAGTATGTTAATGTTATGCTCATCACTGAGTGATTTTTAACTTGTTTATTATTCAGTAGCGGCATTTCTGTATACTCATGATTTGATTTTATATTATACTAGTTTTTTCTTGAATTTTAAGATGGTTGATCATTTCTTATGCAGGTGGATGGGACCCTTGACTTGTTTAATGAATTACAGCTTCAACACCATGCTGTAGCAACAAAGACTAAAACTCTTCATGATGCATGTGATCGCCTGGTGTGGTTTTTCTCTGTTTTCTTTTTTTAAAGAATGTTGTTCATTGAATATTTGTCAATTGATCCAATGGTTGTTTTACAGTTTTTCCTTTGCTTCTAATGATCTGAGGTATAGCATGATTGAGCTTGAAGCTACATATGAGACCGTAGTTATGTGGCATTAAATGTAGATTTGTGATGTAATTTGGTGTATGAAGGTCATTATTTAGGTTGAGTAGTGCTACCTCACTGATATTTTGAATAAAAATGTCAATATAAGATAATTTGATTTGGCTGTCTCACTTTTGTATTGATTTCAGGTAATAGAAAAGCAAAGACTAATTGAGTTTGCCGAAGCAATTCAGAGTAAGCTCAAGTATTTCGATGAATTGGAGAATGTAAGGTTTGAATGCTATCTTATTTAGAGATTGTGCTTAGCTACAAACTATATGCTTTTCATTATACATGCATTCAATTAGCTATCTCTTAATTAGCCTTTTATTCTGTTAAAGCATTGCTACTGATAGTGTAATCCCTGAAAAACGACATCAATTATGTCACATTCAACATATATATAGTTGAATGGAGTCACAAACTTCAAAATGTCTATCTTTTGTTGAAGAAATTTTTTTTACCGTACATGAGTGACTATCAACTCTATTAGTGATGTGTAAAGATTTAATTGTAACTGTGTGTTGATTTTGGTGTATCAAATATAAATCTAGATACCCTGGATGTAGAAACGGTTTGAACTAAATAGTGAAGAGATAATTGATAAGCTGCATGATTTTTCCATTAAAACAATCGATTATCATATAGTTTTAGACTAAATCACATTTGTTGTTATCTGGAATTGTTGGTAGCTAGGAAACTTGTAGGATCTAAATATCCTTCGTAGGTGGACCCAAGGGGTTCTGAATCCTTGTTGGTCGAATACAAAGTCATTTACCACTAAATCCTATCCCATGGGTTCCAGCAGTAGCCCTGGTTTAAAACCCAGTGAACATACAAAGATCAAGGAATTATTGGGTATTTTTAAGACAACAATGATTGCAATATGAAATAGTTAGACAAAATTGTGCGTCCATGAGGAATAAAAATCCAATGACTTAATGTACCTGTTGTGCTTCCTTTGTTCTGAGTAATCCTATTTTCTGAGTTTTCGCTGTTTTGAAATAATCATTTTAAGTTGGCTGCATGCTTAGTCTAACGGAACTTCGGGATGTAGACATCTACTAAGATAGGACTTTGTGATAAGAATACTGTATGAATAGCTGTAAAATTTTGTCAATTGTCTAATTATACTTTCCATGAGCAGATTGCTGCCAAGTTTTATTCTCCAAACATGAATGTCAGAAACGGAAACTTTTTCCTGCTGCTCAAACAGCTTGACGAATGCATATCGTAAGTGAATAATCACTTACCAATTCAACTAAAAGTTTGCATCTCTGATATTACTCATTTTAAACCATGAAAGTTGATATGTAATACTAGAAAGAGTACGCATTTTGTTCTAATATTCTCTATTTTAGGTATATTGAAGGCAATCCCCAATACGCAGAGTCAAACATTTACTTGCTGAAATTTCGACAACTTCAGGTACACAATTCATTAAAGCAATCAGTTAGATGAGTTAAACAGGCATTTATTTATTTTATTCTTTTGTTTTAATTTTTGTGATGATGATATTTTTCTTTTTCCTTTTTATATTCCTTTTCTATTTTTGTGGTGTGGTGTGGGCTTAAAAGGAATAATTTGTACAATTTGATTTTGATTTGAATAAGAGAGAATTTGAAAAGTTCATGTTTTACAGTCTCGAGCCCTTGGCGTGATTCGCTCTCACGTACTTTCTGTCCTCAAAAGTGCTTCTTCTCAGGTGAAATGCCATTCTGGAAGTTAAAAGTTGTTTTCTACTTGCATTTATCAAAATACTCAGTTTTAGAGCTCATTTTTTCCTTTATCAGGTCCAAGCAGCAATTCGAAGCAGTGGTGGTAGCATAACGTCTGTTTCTGAGGGTGTGGAGGCATCGGTAATTTATGTCCGTTTCAAGGCAGCGGCTAGTGAGGTCAGCTTACTTTTTCTTTTCCCTTTTGGTTTGGAAGCTGTCTTTCAGTTGTATGAATACAGATAATGTGTGCAGCAGTAATTAGAGTGGGATCGTGTAAACAGTATGAACTTTGGTTAATTCTTTCACAGAAATATCTTAGATGTGGTGATAATATGCTACAATTAGATCTCCTTTAAGAATAGGTTACTAAACATTTTAATTTTTTTCAGCTTAAGCCAGTGTTGGAAGAAATTGAGATCAGATCATCGAGGAAAGAGTATGTTCAGATCCTTGCAGAATGCCACAAATTGTACTGTGAACAGCGGCTTTCCTTGGTTAGTTGATGGTTGGATGTTTTGTAAAATCTATTCCTTTCTTACAATTGGTCATAAAGCTGATACTACATACTCTTCTCTTTTATCTTCTCTAGGTGAAAGGCATAGTGCAACAGCGGATATCTGAATTTTCCAAGAAAGAAGCTTTGCCATCACTGACTAGATCAGGATGTGCATATTTAATGCAGGTAATGTTGACTTGCAATAATATTATATAGTACGTGCTGTTGATTGTTAAAGCCAGATCTTCTAATTTACTGAAAAGCACATCAAATTTGTATGTTTGAGACAAATTATATAAGCTTATTGTGCTTATCTAGTAATACATATTTGTATCTGGATCTGTTGTCTCACTGCTTCATTCTTACATATTTTAAACATTTATATCATGGAAGTGATTGAAATTGACATGATAGAGAAATCTTCTGGGCCATTTCTTTTGACATTACCATAAATTCCAGGTATGTCAGCTTGAGCATCAGCTATTTGATCACTTTTTCCCATCTTCTTCAGAGGATGTTTCAAGTTTGGCTCCACTGATAGATCCTTTGTAAGTTTCCAGTGTTATCTCATGCGCCTCTTCACGTATCTTATTTTGTGTCTGTTCTATTTTGAAGTTAACTCATTAATTGAATTTTACTTTCATGGTTTGATGATGAAACTGCATGGAGATGATGCAAAAGAAGCCCCATGGTTTAGAATGACTTTATATGGTTGCACAAATTGGCATTTCTTTTGAATGTTTTTCTGATAGATCACTTTTGCATTGCTTCAAAATTATGGATTTTTGTTGTTCTTTCATGTTTTATTATTTTATCTTTATTACCTGTTCTTTGAGAACATATCTTATTTGCTATGGATGTACCTTTTTCAGGTAACATTTGAACTCATGAATCTCCTTAAAATGAAAAATTTGTATGCATGTAAAATTTTGTGAATTCTATATCTTGATCGTAATACTATCCTTTATTTTTGGTGGATATTTTGAAGGAACCAATGTTTTTTTGTACCAAGCAAATCTACCGTGCTTACACAATGACGCTAACTACTCTTGCAGGTCTACGTTCTTGTATGATATATTGCGTCCGAAACTTATTCATGAAGCAAATGTCGACCTTCTTTGTGAACTTGTTGATATCCTGAAAGTTGAAGTTCTAGGAGAACAACTCAGTAGGCGAAGTGAGTCGTTAGCTGGGTTGCGTCCTACATTAGAAAGAATATTGGCAGATGTTCATGAGCGATTGACTTTTCGTGCTCGAACGCATATTCGTGATGAGGCATGCTTATTACTTGATAAATGATTTATATTAACAAGCATTCTTCCCTTCTATATTTACTGCTTTTACTGTTTTTTCCTTTCTATTTCAAAATTGTATTTCTTTAATGTCGATGAGTTTGGAAGCTATTTAGTCCTTGCCTAAAGGTGAAATAATTCACACAAACTAGAGATGCTTGCTATCTTTCAGACTTCTTGATAACCTAGAGAAATAGGATTTTGAAATCCTCGCTTTTGAATCAAACGAACTGTGTGAATTTGCTCTGAAAGATCAGCCGCCAGAAGGATCAATTTTATGTAGTTATGTGCACTTGGAAGTTGCAGAAGTCATGTGCTTAGGAATATTGCCCTTTGTCGATGTTATGGATGAATAAATTTCCCTCCGGTGATGCCTCCTTCCATGTCGTCAAATATACTTCTGTTCCTCTGCAACCAGATTCTCAAAAAAATCTTGACGCATCTCCATAGGCATTAGACTTTTTCCCACCACCAAAGGTACAATAGTATTCCGCAAATAAAAACCATATTCTGCAATTACTTCCATGTCAATTGATATAATGATCTTCTTGAAGGTCTAGTGATTTTTTGAATCAAGAGTTTGTAAATAATTAGTCTATTAACTGTGGGAAGTAAAAAAATTTGCATGATAGATCATTACGTAGATTGAAATTGAAATCATCCTATACTTATCAACAAATATAGCATCGCTATGAGAAGTTCTTTAATAACTTCTTCAACAATATCTCCTTTCTAAACTAGTGTAACATGTATGTCAAAGAAAAAGGAAAAGGAGAAAAAAAAGAAAGAAAGAGCTAGTATACCTTGCTGAGGTTCAGCCGTACATTATAAAAATTAATCTGTGGAAGCTTCTCTTTTGTAAACTTAACATTACTATATTTTGAAGTTTCCTTTTGCTTCTTTTGCAGATACCAAATTATATTCCTTGAGATGAAGATTTAAATTACCCAGCAAAGTTGGAGCAATCTGCTGAGATAAAATTGGAGACTACTTCTGTATTTTGCCTTACACTTGCTACATTTTTATCTTATGTAAATAAGCATGAATGTTAATTTGACATTGTTTGACCGATATTTGTTGGGTAGTGTTTGTTTACCATTTGTGCTGCTTCAATACTCTCCGCATTTATCTTTTGGAATACAGTTTGGCTTCTGGAATGATTGCGCTTTGTGTCACATGTACCCGGGCATAAGTGTTTCTGTGTTGGTACAGGGGTGCTTCTAGGTGTTAATTAATGTTCCGATTCCCAAACTTTTGGACTCTGGAACGGTTGATATCTCTAACTGTTCTTTTCTCTTTTTTTTAATTTTTTCCCTTTCCTTTCGATTGCTTTGGAAAAAACTTGATGTGAGTTCTTCCCCATTGGAAACAATGGGTGAGAATTTGACG
>JAWDEX010193486.1:0-12378 GCA_035221805.1 Trichilia hirta
GCAAAATAAACAGTGATGAACAAATCAAGAAATTTTCTTGATCTGTTCATATACCAAAACAATATTTCAAGAACTCGAAAACCAATGCATAACAGTAACTCAAGATTAGTTGATATTTGTCAAAACTACAGCAACTGACCTTGGGATTCAAAAGAAACAATTGCATGTGAAATCCAAAAACAATCGCACGTACTGAAACATAGAAAAGTGAAAATTCAAGGAATCAAATTAACGTCCAATAAAAAGAAATGGTTGACAACAATTTCAATATCACAATCGACTCTAAATTATCACCTCCATTAACAATGAAGTTCATAAGATGGAAAACCTTCTGCGTTGTCCAACCATATTCAGGCACTCTCAACTCAATTCTTATTAATTGTATCTGCACACATAAACATCAATTAAAAGCCTTATAATTTCCGTTAACTAATGTCATCTAAGTGCAAAATCATAGCCATCAACATGCCACAAACGCTAGCATCTTTTCATAAAATGCAATACATAATTCAAACATAACTTCAAAAGCATGCTAGGACTTAAATTACAATCTTTGACATCTATTATTACAATTAATAGGAGAAAGAATTACTAATATCACTCTACTTAATTCACTAATTCATTACAGTAAATTCATTAATAAAACAAAGTCCTCTGAGAACTGGAAACACCATCCTACTTCGCATACCGTACAAATTATAAACATATCTTCAACAATCAAGTAATCGTAAAATCAATCTAACACATAAAAATTGCAAAACGAGAGACAGTTGAAAGAAAGAAAGAAAATGACCAGAGCAACAGAGGAGATAATCGCATAAGCAGCGCAAAGAGTATAAAAGATCCCGTCCTGCCACCGAGCCGACTCGTTGATTTCATCCCACCAACTCGTCAGCTGAGCTTCCAAATCGAAAGGTGATAAGTTCATTCTCGTTCCCGTAATTATCCTCATTTCTCTACAATCTTTCCAGAGAAAGTCAAAATCCTTTCTCCCAAACAAGGCTCAAATGATTTGGGAAGCCGAGAAACGTGACAGCACGCTCAAGCACTAAATAGAAAATTGTAATAAAAAAGAAAGAGGATGTGAAATCTACTAGTGCTACCAGACGGTCTCGGTTGCTGGCACCTAAGGTTCTACGAGATCTACGGATGAGGTCAGTTGTTCGCTGTTCTTGTTGTCGTAAGATTCTACCTGTGTTTGCCACGTGTTACTCCGTTATCCTATTCCGATTTTTTTATTGAGTTCACTGGACGATGAAGTAATATAATGACAGTGTTTATCAATTTTTTGTAAGTGCGTGTGTGCGGGCGCGTGTGATTGTGTCTTTTTCTTTTTTAATAAATTGCTGGAAAAGATACTGTGTAATTGGCGGCAAACAAATTTAACGATGACTTTATGGTTATTAAGTTAAAATTTCAATTTTTTTACAATTTTTATTTTTATATACGAGAGATTATAAATTTTGTAGTTCGGTATTTGATTTTTTAATATAAGTTTGTACTTTTATTTAGTTTGAGAATTAAAAATTATGTTTTGGTCAGAATCAAAAATTATTGTGACATATAAAGAAAGTAATCCAACTTTTTTCTTTAATTTTTTGGACCATTTTAATTAGTTTTATTTATTTGTTCATCACCATTATTATAAACACATATAGATGTAAATTCTTACATAATTTTATTTTTTATTTTTATAAATGTATATTTTACAAAATAATAATAATATCACATCATTATATTAATTTACATAAATATATGCATATATAATTCATATTTTGCTTTCTCTCCCTCGAGTTTTCCTTCACTTTTCATAGCCATCGAATTTAATTTTTAATTACTTAAAATGATAATAATAATATACATTAATTAATAATTGAGAATCGTGGCATAAAATTTGAATTTACGGAAACTTTTTTAAATTAAAAAGGGTAGAGTATCACGTGATGGAAACGAGTAGTGCTGGGGGAATATCCTTACAATGAGCAGTGGACCCACACAAATACGTCGTCGTACTACATTAACATGGTGGGGAAACGAAATTTCCCCACTCACTCGCCAGGCGCTTTCCTCCTATCCAAATGGACGGCGGTTTGTAGTTACGTTTGGAATTTTAACTTTTCCTACGAGTTGTATTCCACCTGGCTTGTCTGTGCTTAGATTAGATATAACCCGACTTTAATTTATAATGGGCATGTTCCGTTCCCGCGTATACACTGCATTGTATAGGAGGCTCGTACTAAATTTTTTTTTTAGGAAGATAATACCCCTTCACTTATTAATACACCCCACCAAAATTACAAATCTTCAAATATTTTGTAAATTCATCTCATGTTTAAAAATAATCGTTATTTATTTTATATTTATAATTAATTTTTTAAATAACTTTATTTTTTACTTTTATTTTTAAAAGTCCTTTCGTTGTATATCATAATGCCAACGATATACAATGAACACCACCAATTTTTCTCTCATTAATTATAATTATTCACAATTGTAAGTATATTTTATTTATTTATATTTAAATAAATTTATAAAAATATAAAACTTTATATTAAAAATATTTTTAATTTATAAAATTGGTTTAAGGTAAATAAAAAAATAAGTATTTATATGATCTAAAATATTTTTGTATTAATAAAATTAATAACTAAATTAGTATTTTTTGTTTGTTTATTTTACTTTTTTTTTTTTAATCAACGATGAAATATAAATTTTATAAAATTTAATGAGGGGGGCCATTACACAAAAAGCGTGCATTAGTACCATCATTGTCTCCGTTAAATTAATTATTCGTCGAAAATTTGAGTTTGAAATTTTCGGTGCCAAAATTTTAGACTACGATTTCTAGCGAATGATTGGTCCAATGCAGATGACGATAGTACCAATGCGTTGAGTATTTAATAAAGATTTTAAAAGCACTAACGTTAATCTTAACGAATAGTGGCTGGCGATGGTGAACTGTGGCTAGCAACGACAAATACTGACAAGAGATAAAAACAGTAACTATTTTAATTTGGATGAATTATTTATAAAAAAATATATAATAAAATGCTAAAATATTAAAATAATATTATTTTATATATTTAAAATTTTGTAATATAATACCAAATATAACACTGTGTTAAATTTGATAAATTATAATATAATTCATCTTTTTTAATAAAGTTCGGTACGTAATATCAAAAGAGTTCATTATGTATTATTAATAATTAATAAAAAAATGAAATTATTATTTAAAAAATTTTAATATTATATTTAAATTTTTAAGGAATTTCAAATTTAAAATAGAATAAATTATAATAAATAGTACTGTTTATTTATTTTCAAAGAGTTGATACAATGGCTCATAGAAAATGCCCATCCATAAAAAACTTGGTCACACGGATCGTTTCTTTACAACCTATTGTGAGAATTTCGTCAATGTATTTAATTAATATAAGTTAGTTACGCTCGCTAGTGTTTAAAAATGTATAGGGGCGGGGCATATTTTGAGTATGTAAATTAAAAAATAATAATAAACATTAAAAAAACATCTTGGCTACTCAACCAAGCTAGTCATTTTTTCTAATATTTGTTCATATTTAAGTCAAAGACAAATAAAAGATTGAAAATATGTTTAAACTCTATTCACCTGTGTCTTAATTGATAAATTTCATTAAATAAAAAGTAAATAATGACAAAAAATACACTAGTTTTTCTTTCAATCCATGCTCAAATTAAATTTAGAATCAAAACTACGCTGTTGTCAAATAATTAATAAATTTAATTCGTGATAAATAAAATTATAAAAGCCATCTAAAATTTTAATTTTTACGTACTTTTTAAATTTAAATTTAATTTTGTCAATACTAAAAACGTTCTAAACGTAAATAATATAACAAAATTAACCATATCTCAAGATAATCAATTCATTTTCCTCTTAAATTTACCTCGAAAACTCAATTTTGAGACAATAATAACTTGATTTAATAATTTGTAATTATATTAATAATCAAACACGAGAGAAAAATATATCATATCTAATAAACTGAAATATTGTAATAATAAATTTAATTTTGTTTCAATTCATCTTTTCCATGGGTTGCAAAAACAAAAAAAATTGTTTGTAGCTTTGCAATAGCACTACATATTCATGAATTTGACGATCGCTACTGATATTCCATAAACATCGTAATTAATAATTTTGGTATGAGACTCCATTAAATAATTTGGTCACTATCTCAATTTCCACATCAATGATCCGTGTTATATATATAAGGCTAAAGATTTATGGCAAGAAAATATAGATTGATAATATTCCTTTGTCCTATCATAATTAATAATTATAGAGGGATGGATAGGACAAACATATTAAATAATGGTGGGATTGGAATTGGAATTTTTGCATCAGAGGATAGTGATGTTTTTACTAGGAAGCTAATTAATTAAACAAATTTAAATTTAATCATAATTATGACCAATAATACTCATTCATAAAAGTAACAACATTACACAAGAAAAATTTTAATAGGAAGTATCATACATAAATCAAAGTGTCATAAAAAAAATAATGGAAGAAAAAAAATTAATAAATCAAAGTTGATGATACATCTTCAAGTAGTATATACAATAATATGTTTATCAAATATGCATATTCATCCCGTGGATCCGTGGCGCAATGGTAGCGCGTCTGACTCCAGATCAGAAGGTTGCGTGTTCGATTCACGTCGGGTTCAATTCCCACAAAAGGATAAATTTTTTATTTGTATACACGTATCACTACCGTCCATCTTTCGCCTAAGTAATCTCGTTTTGATCCCCACTATCTATCTTACATCATAACTCAATGACTTCTTGTTTTAGATATACTGAATGTTTTCTCCAGTTTTTCATCCACTGTCAAGATAGTATGAAGCCAATTATAATTATAAATACGTGAAAAACAAAAAAAAAAATTATAAATATGTGAAATTTCACATCAAAACTGGACACATCAATTCTAAGTGAAATAAGATGTGTTATCTTGAATCAATTCCTTGATTTTTTTTTTTTTTTTTTTAAATTTCTTTAAACGTTATATACAAACAAATAATTAAACTAACACGTCAATTTATCTTTTAATTGACGTGTTAATCATATATATTTTATTATATTAAAATCAGTGGCCATTAATCAAAAGCATAATATTTTTTTTTATATTTTATTAAAAATTATATATTTTATTATATTAAAATTAGCCTTTTAAATTAAAATTCTAGCTCCAAAGGGTGAAAAAATGAGTTTTATTTTATCAAAATTAAATTGAACCAAAAATTGATTCGTCTATGAGTTTATGACTTAATTAAAATTGAATACACACACACTCTCTCCCTCTCTCTCTCTCTCTTTCTTTTTTTAAACTTATAGTTAGTTGTAAGTATATTTTAGTCAGTTTTTAATTTTCTAAAATTATTGAAAAATTAAAATTAAAATTAAACTTATTAAGTTTTAAAAAATTTAGGTAGCTTCTATTTTTTTTATTGAATATTTGAAAATCTGAATCAAATCTGAATAATTTGAAATTGAATGATTTATTTATTTATTTCATCTGGAATTTAAGTGCAAATATTATATTGTTTGTATTTTTTAAATAAAAAAATATAAAAATTAATATTTTTTTATCTTTATATTCCAATAATTTTATATATTAAATAAATAATAAAATTTTAAAATTTTGTTTTAATTATTTATATTATATGAATATAAATATATTTTTAAATTTATAAGATAGCTTAATAAATTTAAATTAAAACCAAAAATAATATATATTATGTTATTATCTCAAAATTTTTATGTTTTACAGTTCTTATATATAAATATATATATATATATAAGTGTGAAATTACAAATTTTATTAACAAAATTTTAAGAAACTCTCTAGAAGTTAACGTAAAATTTTAATTATTAAAACGAATTAAAGTTAGAATGCAATTCGAAAAATTCAACCCATTCACTTAATTTTTTAATCTAAATTATTATTTTAAATGTTGGAATATTTATCAAATAGATAACAAATAGCATCTTTCGCAATAAATATCTCGTCTTTAGCCCCTTTTTTTTTTTTTAATATATAATTTGAGAATCTTAATGAATCGTTGAGGTCTGGTTACTCTTTTAAATTAGTTATGAAGGTGCTTTTATCTTTAATTTTGGGTGGATAAGTGAAAAATTGAATAATAAAATATTATTGAGTGCAAAATGTCTTAAATGCCTTTCGTACTCGATCAGTACCCAATCATGAGTTAAACTCACATTTTTTAAATTTGGTTGAGTAGGACTGATATTTTTTGAAAAGTAAGTAAGTAAATTTTATTAATAGTAACTTGGGTTTGAAACCTAAAATTTGGTGGAATTTATAACCTTAATTTTTTAAAATATTCATTGTTTAAAATTATAATAAAAAAATAACCCAAAATATTATTTATTAAACGAAATTATCCTCCCAAAATATATTAACTAAATTGACGTAACAATAAAACACAAAAATTAATCTTTAAAACTTTAGACTAATTTTATCATTTAGTATTTTTTATCAAAGTTTTTGCCGCCATTGACATTGCCATCAGTTGTAAATTGAGCGACCAAATGAAGGTATATTTTTAATTTTGTTAAATAAATTGATTATATATTCGATTGTTGTTGAATATTATATATGATTTAAATGATTTTTTTGAAGATGAATATTTGATGATTTTTGAAGAGTTTTGATTAATATTTGAAGAATATTGAGAATATTTTGTTAAATTGAAGTGTGAAATAAATTTAGACATACTTAAAATAGATGAATTAAAGCCAGACGATGAAATTTGTAATCGTAGATTGTACTTTCGTTCAAAAGTTTGGCAGCACACTTTCAAGTGTATGCACTTTCGAGGATTCAATAACACTCGAAAGTGCACATACTTAAAAGTCTGGGATAATTTTTTATTCATTAATTATAATTTATAATTATTTAAATTTTAAATTAATTAATTATAACTAACTAATAATAATTGATTATGTTATTTTTAGACCGTTTGCAATTAAATAAATTGAATAATCTCTGTTAATTTATTTAACTCTGACAAAGTATTTAATTAATGTTATAGTCAATATTTAGTTATTTTAATTAAATTATTTACACATGACTATTAATTTGATTAAAATTTTTTTTAAATAAAATAAACTTTTTGGCCAACATTATTAATAATAATGTATTAACCAACTGTACACTTTTGGCCAACATTATTAATAATAATAAATTGAATATTATTAATAACAATATTTAATATAAAAGAGAAAATAGTTAATTAATAAAATGAATACATAAAAATAAACCATGCATTTAAAAATATTTATTACGTAATACTATATTTATTTAGATGACAAATCATTCAAAAGAAGTTATTAATAATATAATTACTTAGAATCTATTTAATTAATGTTATAATATATAGTATATAAATAATAATTAATAATATTAGATTACTTAATGTAAAAATATTTAATAATATTTTTACAATACAGAGAAGTATTTAAAATTATTTAAATATAAATTAGTTAATTGTATATGCGTGTGATTTTATTTTATAGAATTATAACAAATAAAGTAAACTATTTATTCAATTTTTTGCTATATTTATTATAATTCTATTTTACAAAAATATTGTAATATGAGTTTGTATATTATGAAATAATTAATAATATTAGTTAAGATATATATTTTAATCATAAATTAATAAATACGGGTACTTAATATTATTTGATAATATTTTTTTATACAAGTAGTTATATTTACGTTGAAGAGAAAGGAGAAAGAGTATTTTGAAAGTAGCATGACATTATTGTCTTATTTGCATATTGTGAAATTAATTCGAAAAAAATTGACTTATCAATAATAGACACTGTTCAGTCAGACGTGCCTGTGATGTTTTTTTGATATATAGCCAGATTTATCTTTTTTAGAAAATTTAATATGCTATGTGGTTATGCACGAGGTGGATACTAACTTTGATTTAAAGGAGGTGATATGGTTTATAATTAGAGATAATCTTACAAAATTTAGTTGGATGAATTTTGTACTCATTACAAGATTGAAATTTGGGTCACTTTTTACAATTGAATCACAGAATGATCAACTCAGAGACTTATATTTCAACAAAAAAAACTTCGATCACATTGTAGATGATTGAAGAAATTTACACTGAGATAGACTTCAGCATGATAGATGATGTGGATGCAGTGAAGCTATCATTATATTTATTACTTAAGCGCACAATTTTAGGAAGAGATCAACGATATCAATCAAGCATATGGCTATTATGGATTATCCATAATTTAGAGAAGTTTAATCAATACTCTTGGGGTTCAATTTTTTGAACATACACGTTATGATTATTATGCAATGTATCTACCAAAAAAATTACAAGTACTAAAAAAAGAGTAGTTTCATATAATCTAAATGGATTTTTCATTGGATTCTAGGTATGAAATACTGATCATACTTAAATTAATTTAACAAATATTTTTAGTTTTAATTGATCTCTTATACTACTGCAATATACATAATTACAAATATATGTGTAATTTCGGCAGATTTAGATTTATGAGGTTGTTTCGATAATAAAAGGAGTTTTTTACAAAAAAATAAATAATCAACTACCACGTATATTATAATAGCGGTCGTTAAGGAAAAATGCTTAATCAGTGGATATTATTGATCACCTTTATAGCATACAATCGATAATATCATTATATTCTCATTGTCATACTGTTATATAAATTATATGAGATAAATTTTATGATTATATCCTTTTCACACAGGCACCTGATGTTTTGTGATCGATTAAAAAAGTAGAAGAGGAGCATTGACAATCATATTTCGCCGATTTGATAAACATGATTAGTCGGCCATTAACCGAGTATAGTTATGAAGTACGCACAGACGATGGCACCACTCATGTATTATTTGATATATCAGGAGCATCTCTATCTAGGAGGAGACCATGAAAGGTATATCATTAATTTTAAAATTACATTTTTAAAATCATTTGTAAATAAAAAAAGTCGCATGTTTGTTAAATTGTGCTCCATTTTTCAGACTATACGCAGTTCTGTCATATCACCGCACATAAAGCATTATCAAAAGTATGATATTTGGCAAACTATAATGGTGCTATGTGTCATCCAAGTATTCATTTAAATTAAATAATAATTATTTAATATTTAATAAATAAACACTTTATTTATTAATAAATAAATACTTAACTAAAATGTGTAATAAATAAATAATTTTATTTATTACTTAAAATATGAAAATATATCTATTTAAGTCTCCATTAATACCATTAATTTTTTTGAACCAACGAGTCTGAGCTCGTCATTGTTAAAAAGTTGTATTCTTTACTATAACGAAGAGAATTGCCTACCGATCAACTTATCAGTGTAATATTATTTTTGTCAACACGAAATATCATTAAATAACTTAATGAAATTGATTTTGTTTATCATCAACTATTAGTTATTGTGTGTGACCCCTTGGGTTCACCGTGAATTAGATATGTGTAAATACAAATACATTCGAATCACTTCAGTATAACTCCTTATAATCGAAGTTCTCAATAATCATGAGTGATCTTAACAAGATATCATGACCCTTAGAACAAAGAGAATGAAATTCAGATGAACTCATTTAGTCGTACTTACATGTAGTAATATCTCTCTACTGTCGACTCTCGATCGAGTGAGGGTTATTATTCAATCAAACCCCTAACTCAATCACAGGATCAGAATCTCAATCATAAATAGGATCCACAAATCTAAAAACTTTTTTTTTTGAAATTTATGTACTATGACCAGAGATTTAATTCTCATAAATGACAATTTTGTCTAGAATCTGAAGCTCAAATATCTGAGCCAGCAGATTCTATCTTAACTATCACCTGTTTTCATACAATAAGAACACATTATCATCAACCTTTTTTCATCAGACGTGATTAGTCCAGTATAATACACACAAGTGAATGATGTATCTCACTACAGATTACAGCCGTAATATCTCAGGTCTAATGACTAATGGTACACTAGTAGAACTGTGTGATTAATTATTGATTGTAGATATTCACTCATGTAGTTGATCATGTTTGGTCACGTTCAGTATCATGTTCTCAAACGTGGACCCATATTTATACTCTTATGATATGAGACTCATCACCCAATTATTAGTATTGAATACTAATTATTAGCAGCAATAAAATATACCGATCATGTAATGTCATTATCCTTGATGACATTACCTTAATCGAGAATTAATTTTGAATGTATTTAAATCAAAGATTATGTTCTTATATCTATAACTCTTTATAGATAGAATCTCAACATATGATACATACAGGGATATATCTTGTATTAATAATAAAAATAAAATAAGTAGCAACTAAATATAATACAAGATACTGAAAATATCATTTTATTACATGTAAATATTTTTATAATAATTATAAAGTTTATATACAAAAAAATAATAACCCCAAATCATATGACATGACCAGTTCTAGGGTATATCTCTAATAAACTTGCACTAGAGCCTATCGCTACAGTATCCTATACCTATCTTTTTGAGATGACGATTCAGTTGCTGTTGTGTCACTGATTTAGTGAGTGGGTTTGCCACGTTGTCTATTGACAAAGTCTTCTTTATAATCAACTATTTATCTGATATAAACTCTCTAATCAAATGATACTTACGCTGAATATGTTTAGACTTTTGGTGAGACTTTATTTTTTTTGATTGGGCAATTGCTATATTATTATCACAGTACAAAGCTACTGAATTATTAATGGAAGGAACGACTCTGAGTTCATTCACAAATTTACGAATCCAAACAGCCTCTTTTGCTGCTTCAGAAGCAGTAATATATTCAGCTTCTGTAGTAAAGTCAGCTATAGTTGTCTGTTTTGAACTTTTTTAACAAATAACACCTCTATTATAGATAAAAATAAATACAAATATAAACTTTCTATCATCTATATTTAACTGAAAATCTGAGTCAGTATACCCTTTGACTAATAACTCACCTCTTCTATACGTTAAAACTAAATCCTTAGTCCTTTTCAAGTACCTAAAAATTCATTTAACTATGGTCTAATGTTGTTCTCCAGGATTAGCCTAATATCTACTTGTAATACTCACAGCATACGCTATATTAGATCTAGTACATATCATGGCGTACATAAGACTATCTATTGTCGAAGCATAAGGAATCTTTCTCATACATTCTCGCTCTGCATCAATCTTCAGTTCCATTTTTTGAGAAAGGTGAATACCATGATTGTAGGATAAGAATCCCTTCTTGGATTTTTTTATATCAAATTTTTTGAGTACTTTTTCTATGTACAGTATTTGAAAAAGACTTATTATTCATTTATTATTCATTTCACTCTATCTCTCTAGAGACGAATACCCAAAATATAAGTTACTTTTCCCAAATCCTTCATAGAAAACATATTAAATAACCATAACTTAACCTCATTCATCATGCCCACATCATTTTCTATGACAAGTATGTCATCTACATACAGTACGAGAAATGTGATAGCATGATTATCTTCCCTCTTATAGACACACAATTCATCATTATTCTTGATGAAGCCAAATGATTTGACTGCATCATCGAATCGTATGTTCCAGCTTTTAGAAGCTTGCTTAAATCTATACATAAATTTATACAGCTTACATACTTTATGACTATCTATCAAAACAAACCCAATGGGTTATTGCATATATATGATTTTCTCAATAAAACCTTGAGAAAGGTTGTCTTTACATCTATTTACCATATCTTATAGTCACAATAAACTGTAATAGCAAGTAAAATTCAAATAAACTTAAGCATAGCAACTGGTAAAAAAGTCTCATTATAGTTAATACCATATTTTTAAGCATTACCTTTTGTTACCAGTCTAACTTTATAAGTCTCAAATTTTCCATCTTTGCCAATCTTTCTCTTGTAAATTCATTTACAACTGATAAGAATAATTCCTTATGATAAATTAATAAGTAACCATACCTGATTAGTAGACATAGAGTCCATCTTAGATTTCATGACTTCAAGCCATTTTTCAGAATCGATATCTAACATCGCCTCTTTATAGGTTCTAAGATCTTCCCTTTATTCATCTTCTCCTATCATAAATAATTCAAAATTATTACTTGACAGAAAAAAATATCTCTGTGAAAGGTGTGATATCTTAGTAGATTTACGAAGAGATTAGTCTACAGAAGGCTAATGATCAGTTAGAATAAGTTCATCAATATGAATAGGTTTATGTACATCAACAGGCTTATCTATCTGACTTTGCTCATTATCAAACTCTTCAGAC
>JAWDEX010193497.1:0-12377 GCA_035221805.1 Trichilia hirta
TAAGGTATGAATATTTAGATTCATAACCTTAAAAAAAATGATGGGTTTGTCACACGGATCTTGTGAGGAAATCGGAAATTTTTTGGGTTTTTTCGCTGCATGTATGATCCCGATTTCTTGACATTACCTTTGCTTTGGACCTTTGTTATTGGACCTTTGATATTGGGCTCTTACCTTGAACATAAACTAATTGGACTCTTAAAAAAGTACTCCCTGTAGATACGACACTTGGACTCACCGGACTACATTATAGCAAGATTACATATAATTTTGTATAAAAATTAAATTGAGAATCAATAAAGAAGAGATATCTTTATGATTTAGAGTGATATCCTAATATATTTTTTATGATGAAAAAATGACTTATTGTGTATTAATTTTTAATGTCACACCCTAAACCGGATCCTACACATGACAACTATTGCATACCCTTGTATTTCAACTCTGTGGGCTAGAATCACGTTATGAGAGTTTACAAAACTTTATATTTCATCATTTTTAAATCTATAAAATACTTATAAAATTTCAATAATTTTGAATAATAAGATATTCTTAAAATTCAGTTAAAATTAACTATCTTTTAAGTAGAAAATTTAACTATCCAAATATCATACAATATGTAGTGGACTCTATAAGAAAGTAAGATGAGAACAAAAAATATACCTATAATTTTTAAACTTTCAAGAAATGATTTTCATCTTTAACTAACTTTCTACTCTGCTCACAAATTCTTGAAACTGAAGTATGAGAAAGGGGGGGAGGGGAGGGGAAGGATTGAGTATACGAGAGTATACTCTGTGAATGGATATGAGAACATATACACACACATACACTTAAAACAGTTATATGAAAATAATTTAAGAAAATATTAATTGATGTACAAAAAAATCAATTTTGGTCAAAATTATGGCTTGCTATTTGAAAATCATCAGGCAGACCACCTTTCCTAGCAATTACTTTGATCAAAAGCAAAATTGAGCTATCAGTAATTTTTATATCATGTAATTAAAATAGTGAAATATTTAATAAAATTTAATTTATATGATAAAATAAATGAATGCATGATTTTTATAAAAATTAGGCCTACCGTTAACGTTAATAAAGAGTAGATATAAATTTACAAATGATTATCCTTTATATTTTTGTTTAGCGGACTACACCACCACAATTGAGGTTATCACCTTTCTTATACCGATCCTGCCGATATACTACTCATCTAGATGACTGTCATAGTTCATTTTATACTACTTAATTCTATAGTTATAGTTTTGACTCTTATAGTTATAACTTCCTCGACCTCAGTGTCATAAATCAAAATAAATTTATAATAATTGGCTCTCTAATCATAATTAACATAAACTCAATCATATATGAAAATAGTGAAATTCCATATCACAAATATGCATATCATCAAAGTTCACAAGATAATATCATATAAAAATAATATAAGAGGCCTCATCAACAAATGAATACAAACATGATAAAATCATCATAAAAAAAAAATTACAAATATCATAAATTAATAAAATTAAAAAATGCATAAGTAAACTACAAATAAGTGAGATCTTCTCCTAGTCTCTATCACAATAAAATATTTATCACATTTAAATTATCTCAAATTACATAGATAAAATAATTTTACTAGTGCATAAAATAATTTTAAGTCTTTATAACATTATTTTTACAATAGTAAAGAAAATAACATAATTTCACTCACAACTGAAAAAGGTATACACTCCCTTTAATTCTCATGATTCGTAGTCTCGTCACTCGATTTTTTGATGTATAAATTATATATACGATAATAATTTCATAACTTCTATATGTCAAATAGAATTTAATATAATATATAGGCTCTAAGTGTGCTTAATATATTAGAATGCTCTCACAATTCTTATTTTAATGTGAATCTAACAATTATATAGCAACCCCTTACACAGTCTAAATTTATGTGAATAGTGCTTTTGAGCAGTGTCCGTCAACTTAATTTTTACCAAAATCATAACTTAAGCTATTATAAACTCTAATTCAATATTTTCTAGTTAAATACTTCAAATTCACACTCAATTTGATTAATTAAAGCCTAAATTCTAAAATTTTCTCAATGAATAACAAATCTTAAGTTTCAACTTCAATTAAACTATAAATCAAACTCAAAATGAGTTAAAAATCTTATCAATAAATTATTTTTAACTTGAAAAAGTTGAATTATTGCTCAAATACAAAATGTTTCAAATGTGCCATAAACCTTAACTTCTCTTTTTCACTTAAATCTTTGGTTAGATATGAAAATATCACTTGTTACATGTAAAGCGTGTTAGATAGTGTTGTTTTATAGTAAGAAATAGGAATTTAATCGATTAAATAATGAAGCAATGGAAGAGGAATAAAATTGGTAGGCACTTTGTATTAATTCTCTTAAACTAGAAGCAATCGATAGATAGAAAGGAAGAAACAAAATGATTTTGCTCATTTGATTTCACATACATGTGAATAAATTAGAAAAAGACTAGTTTAACCTTGAAAATATGAAAGAAATAGAGAAAATGACTTGTAAATTGGGCAAAATATCTTTTCACAAGCTAAATACTTGTTTCCTTCGATGAAAATATAATTTTTCATCACAATGTATAGATACTTTTATCGGGGTATCAACATCTTTTGTTGGGGAATCGAGACCCTTGGTTTAAGTATTAAATTCTTCTCAAAATAGCCATTTTCTGATAAATATGTTGACACCTTAGGCTTGGATATCGATACCTTTGGTCTGAGTATTTTTAATTTGAATATTAATATTTTTTTAAAATATTCATTTTTTAACTGAAGTGTCGACACTTTTGATAAAGGTATCGACATCTTTGCTCTTCAAGTGTAAAGATGTCGATACTTTGGCTCTATTATAACCTCTTTTGTAATATTTTTTTTTATACTTAATTTTGATCCTCTAAATAAATGATTTAGTTCTAATGATAAATATAAAAATTATATATAATTGTCTTATCTTTCCAGTAATTTAGGAATCCCACAATTTAGATTTTTTTTATAAAAAGTTGTGATCTAAAAATTGAATAGTATTCAGAATCATACTATCAATAGCTACACCTCAAAATTCCATTATTTTGAATCATAGAGCAACTTAATCAAGGAAAGTGGTCAACATAAAAATTGTAGATAATTGAGTTAACTTTCTAACACATTAAAAATTATTTAAATTAGAGTTTTATAGTTTAAGATATAGCCAAAATACTACAAACTGCTCAAAAAATTATTACTCTAATTTTTAAAAAATATAATTCAGGTCCACAATTTACTGCTAATATTATTTTCTCTTTCATTCAAATTTTGATTTCATTGGTTCTTTTTTCATATGACTATATTTTTGTTCTATTTTAATAAAAACAAATAAATTATTAATTTGACTTCTTGATCAATAATAATTTAGTTCGAAAGTTTAGATGTGCAAATGGTATCTTATGGCAAAATTTTTTAAACTCGCTAATCTTCATCAAATCACTTGATTAACTTAATATAGAGTTAGTAATTGGGCACAAAGAGAATTTAGTACCGAAACACATACTTTAGAAAAAATAACAAAAATACTCATAATTCTCAAAACGTATCTTCTATTAAGTTTAATATTAGTGTTTTTGTGTTAGACTTAAATTTCTAGAAAAGGTAAAAATATTTTAAATTTTAATAAAGATTTTGATTCTTTTAATTGATTATTTGTACTTATATTTTTTAACAATTAATAACTTTATAGATAACACTTTAAAAAATACAATTTAAAAATTATATATCTCTTAAATTTTTTTTAAAATTAATGAAATATTTTTTAAGTAAATAGATGTAGAGTTTTGTTAAATAACATTTTAAGAATGCTTGTTAAAATTATTGTATTTGATATATTATAATTTTCAATACATAAAAGATATTTATTAATTATTATATTAAATAAAAATTTATTATAAATAATAAATATAAAATTAAACGGTCTAAAACTATTATTCATTTATAAATATTAGTTCAAAATGTAAATAAAAGAGAGTTGAGAGGCTGGATTGATATTAGCCAATACAATTCAATTTTTGGATTCAAAAATTGAATTTTCTTTTTATTACATTTGATTTAATATAAAGGAGTATATATATAGTAGTTTATAACTCCCTTACAACTAATTATATTTAAACTAGTGTTAAAATATATTGATAGATAATTGACACAGAGTAGACACTTGTAATGTGTATATGGATTGGTATTATCGGCTAATAAGAGGCTAACACATATTAAAAATTTATGGGCTATTAGAAGAGAATAGCAAAGTGTCACCTAAATGCTCAATGACAAAGTAATATATGGCATTACAATATTCTCCCTTAAATTTTATCAGTTTTAATTAATTCAATATATGCTGAATTCTATCTCGTTAAAATCTTGCTAATAAAATTTAAAGGGACAAAATCTTGGTCGAAGTAAAATAGAGTGCAGTACACATTTAACTTACTCTAATAAAATTTTTTCCTGTAAAAATCATTAATTTGTTAATTTGTAAAGATGACACATTTTAATATTATATATTAACTTCTCAAAAGTTGATGTAAATAGAGTTTTAGTAAAAAAATCAACAATATTTTTAGAGGAGAAAATCTATTTGATATCAATTTGATGGCTCTACTAGAACTTATGAGTATAGAAGAATTTAAGTGAAATATGCTTGATTCTATCACTTTTAATGTAATCTTTTCTAATAAGAGTAATATAAATAGTATTATCTTTGTAAATGATTGTTAAATTTTCTAAAGTAGAAGATAAGTTGTATGTACTCTGAATATATTAAATAATCGAACGGAGCCATACAAACTCACAACTTATTTCATGGAGCAAGAATCTTAGTATGATTAGAAAAGGTTGCAACTAAAATATACTTCATTGATCACTATGCAATTACTATATTATTATAAATGAATACATATCTCGTCGATGATCGATCTCTATAGAGATCAAAGAGATAACTAACATCTGTGTGGGTAATTGAACATAAATTTCTTACTGATTCATTAAAATATAAGCCTAAATTTGTCGTTCTTTAAAAGTAATGCAATATATGCTTGATGCTATTTTAATGTTGTTGAGTAGATATAAAACTAAATATGAGAAGTAAATTCAAAGTAAATATTATGCATAATTTGATACATTGTGCCACATATAAAAAAGGCACTAATTGCATTTAAATATAGTATTTTTGAATCAAATATCTTTTTTCTATCATCTTTAGGATAAAATGAATTCCTTTTAGGATCAACAGAATGAATAACAATAAGAATACTCAATATATAAGATTTGTTCATGTTAAAACATTTTAAAATCTTTTTAATATATACAGATTAGAGAACAAATAGTTTATTAGATTCATACTCGATCTATAGAAAGAGATAATATTTAATTTTTTTTCAAATAATTTATTTTAAATACTAATTTTAAATATTTAGTAGTTTTTAGAAATTTTTCAAAAGTTTCAATTATATTCATGTAATCGACATATACTGCTATAATGGCAAATTTAGATTTTGATTTCTTTATAAATATGCATGGATATATAGAATTATTAATATATCTTTTTTTATCAAATATTCACTCAAATGATTGTATACATGTGACCAAAATATTTTAATCCATATAAAAATTGTTGTAATTTAATTGAATATAAACTATAATATTTTAGTTTACAGGCTTTAGGCATGTTAATCCTTCGAAATTTTTTATATAAATATTTGTGTCAAGTGACTCATATAAGTAAGCAATCACTACATCTATAAGATATATATCAAGTCTTTTTAAAATTGTCAAACTGATTAAAAATTTAAACGTAATAATATCTATTGTAAGAGAATATATTTCATTAAAATCAATACTAAGTTTCTAAGAAAAACCTTGAGTAACGAGCCTCACTTTGTATTAAATACCTATTTATATTCAACTCACATCTTTAGACATCTAAACTATAGGTCTAAATACTTTACATTTGGTGAAAGAAAGTAATTTTATTTGAATTATTTCTTTTTATTAGGCTAATCATACCTTTATCTATATTTTTCAATAGTTTGTTATTCGTAATTATCTTTCATAATCTTAGTAGTCACTAAGTAAAAAAATATATTATCAGTGATTACTTTATTATAATCTCACATCCTATACGTATAAGTATAATTTGTATATTTTTTTTCGTTTTTAATTTGTTTGCCGGTCACTTTAGGGACATATATCTTCTTCAGTATATTTGTCATTTCAAGGATAATTAAATGTGTCTCTTTAGGAATAATTAACTATTTATACATATTTATATCTTCAAAAACAGTTAGCTCTTCTAGAGATATAGGTATAGTACTACTATTTTTAATTTTAGATTTTTGAATTTTTTTTTTCATGGAACTACATCTTTTGAACTAAGTAATCTATCATGCTTTTAATGTATAATAGATGATTTATTTGCTACTATTTATTTCGATTATTTTTTAGGAACAATCACCAAAATTAGTACATTGGCAGTTGGTATATATGATTTGGTCACTCATAAGTTATTATTCTCGAGTACATTTGTTAATTAATTTGCAATTTGCTAAAATTGCACAATCTTTTACATTGACTAGTATAATAATCAAAATAAGATAAAGTTATTCTATTATAAGAAATTTCAATCCTAACTTCAAAAGGCATTTTTTTTCTATTGATAAAAAACCTGTCTCATCAAATTGGCAATTTACAAATCCTACGATAAATAAATTACCTGTTAAGAGTTTAAGATATCTAATAATAGAATATGAGTTAAAACTAATATAAATTATCATATAATATTGAAGTCTCACTTTAGTATATTCTGAAGATGCTATAAAAATATAAACAATATAACTAAAAGTGTGAAAATGGGATAGAATAGATGATGACTAGTTACAAGTTATAATAGAGAACTTTAATGATAAGCAATGAGCCCAAGTCGAATTAATAATGCAGTATATAAAATAGCATGTCTTTATTTAGAAATTAGTAATTGAGTACGTAATAAAAGAGTTTAAGCAATTACTTGATTTACTTTATAAGAGATTCAGCTCATCTATTTTGTATATAAATATATAGGATAGAATGTTCTATATCAATAACTACTAATGTACAGTAGTCATCAAACATATCAGAAGTAAACTCACCAGTATTATCCAAACGTATAATCTTAATTTGATGATTAAAGAATTATACTCTTAACTTAATAATCTATGTAAGCAATCTGGCAAATGCAACCTTATATATAAATAATAAACAAACATATGACTAATCGATTAAATACATTAATTAAGACTATAAAATAGCAAAAAAAACCTTGTTAGATAGGTGTATTGGGTTACAAATATCTCTTTAAATTCTTTGTAAAAAAGATGAAGACTAAAGCAAATTTTAGAGTAGAATGATTTGACTGCTAATTTTTCTTATGAGTAAATATTGCATATATTTTTATTAAATAAAAGAATCTTTTAAGTTTTTAATAGGTATGCAAGAAAATTTTTAATAATTTTACACATCATTATTAATTATGGATGACCTAATCAATCATATCATAACATAAATAATTTTGAATAATTAAACTTCTGATTCATTATTATATAATTTTTAACTAAAATTATAATTGTATAATACAACTTAGATGTGAAAGCTGATAGCTTTTCTAATATACATTACTTACTTAAGACACTAGAAATAATATAAAGATATTCTATATTATTTTTATTTAAAATCTCAAAATAATATCTATTTCAGCAAATATTCTTAAAACTAAGTAGATTTTTTCTGAATTTATGTAAGTTTACAAGACCTAATGTGATATTTACCTTTAATTTAATATTTATTAGTTTTAAAAGATATTTTCTATCTCGCAAGATAGTATATAAAGATATACTATTTGCAAGACATATATCCTCAATTTTTTTTTAAGAGATATAATCTATTGAAATTCATTTTCTTTCATAAAAAATTTATGTTAAAAAAAAGATACATATATCATATGATTGCAAAAGTACCAAAATCAAAAGAAGAAATTTAACAACAATAATAATAAAAGGAGCAAAAAAATTAGTTAATTTTTAATTAGTATGAATATGTCTTTTATCAATTTAAATGCTCAATATTCTCTTTTTTATCTACAAAGAAATTAGAGACATCAAGATGAGTAAGATTTATAGGATTTAAATTATGAATAAAATTAATCTCCACTTCTTTTTTTTTAATCTTTTTTGAATGCTTCGTATATTTATGACCAATACCTATTTTCTTAATATCTTTCAATATGGATTTTTAGAAAATTTTCTTGACTTACTATTAAAATATTGTCTAACATGAATATTCTAGTTTTAGTGATTATATTTATTTTTATTGTTTTATCATATTGAGGATGGAAATTACAAGACCATAACCATATCCATTCTTGTAACTTCTTTCATATTTATAATTATTAATATTTTCAGATTTACTTTTAAGAATAGTATAGATTCAGTTTGTGAGATTCAGTCTAATATTTGTTAATGATATTGTCCGCTTTTGTCCAACTTTTTGGGTCTTTATTCTTAGTAATGGGTCATTATGAGAACTTTTCAAGAGGTCACCCATCTTGGTACTACTCTTACTCAAGCACGCTTAACTATAAGGTCCTCAAAAATAAATCACCACCTATTCCAAAAGATTTTGTTGATATATTAGTTTCGACTTAACTTTTATAGACCAAGAAGGTTCTCTTTTATTTTGATGTAGGACTCACTCTTGCCCCCACAACTTTAATCTTGCCCCCATAACTATCCTAAAGTCTGCCAAGAGCTACTCTTTACTCAGGTATTCTTATCCTGATACCATTCTCTATTTTTTAGAATTGGGATGTTACATGTCCACCAATTTTGTCTGACTTGTCCTCGAGTTTATAATCATATTAGAGGAGAGTTGACTCTGATACTATACAATAAGACCCGATCTAATACATATCAATAATATTATCTACTTTGTCATAACTCTTAGGGCCTCATAATTTTGTTCTTGATAACGAGTGAATGGGAGAACTTTGTTCTTAATAATGAGTTAATAGGAGAACTTTTCAAGAGGTTACCTATCTTATAATGAGTTAATAGGAGAATATTTTAAGAGGTCACCAATTTTGGTACTACTCTCACCCAAGCATGCTTAATTGCAAAGTTCTTAAAAATAAATTATCATCCATCCCAAAAGATCTCATTAATATATTAATTCTAATTCTATTTTTATAAACAAAAATTTTTTTCTTTTATTCTGATATAAGATTAACTCCTACTCTCACAGCTATTTTAAAGCCTATTAAGAGCTACTTTTTACTCTAGTACTCTCACTCTGATGCCACTCATCGTCCTTTAGGACTAAAATGTTATATAGTTGGACATTTTTATAATTTTAAAAAAGAAATCCATTATTTTTCTAATAAAAGACAAAAAAAAATTTATAACTTAATAAATATTATTCGATTTGCTACTCCAAAGCCTCGTAACTTTACACTTAGAACTTTAGGCATAAAACACATCTTTTGCATTTGATAGAAAAATATTCTTTTTATGATCAAATTTATGTTTAAATTTTTTTACAGTTAAAACTTTAAGCTCTCGTGTAGGTGATGGTATAGAAAAATTATAGCTTCGATTGATTTTATAAGGATGATTGATTTTCTTTTTTGACAATATTCGCTAGTTCAAGAGCTTAAAAATGAATTCTCATATTCAGAACTCAAGAATAATAGTTACTTTCAGTAATATTGAAAATAAAAATTTATAGATTTTTAAAACTTGTCATTTCAATTTGTCTAACAAAAATAAAGAAAAATTAATGACATAAAAATTAAATATATACCACATGAAGAATATAATAACCTTCATGCATATGGTTGGAGCTTTAGGTGTGTGTGTGTGTATATATATATATAATTCATTATAAATTTAAATTTTAAATTTTAATATAATAATTATTGTGCAAAAATTTTGATTCTAATTATATTAAAACTTTAAGTTTGATATATTTAAAACTTTAGGTCCAAATTCTATATTCTAATTTATTTTTAGAACTTTGCTTCTTGTTAATTATATCAAAACTTTAAATTTATTATATAATAAAAAAATAACCAAAATAATGAAATAATAGTAATAACAAAATGGTAGAAATAGAATATAGAACTATTAATAATTTAAATAATATATATATATAGGACTTAGGGCTGATATAATGTTTTATTGTCATTTAGGATTTTAAATTTGATCAAAGTAAAATTTTACGAGGTAAATTTTAAAGTTTTAAGTTCTAATTATCTCTCTCTTATTAATAAAATAATATGAAATAAATAATACATATTATTTTTTATTTTTTGATGTAAAATATTTATTTTAATGATAATTATAGTGCATATTTGTGGATAATTGCATAATAATAAATATAGTATAATTTGAAAGATTAAATTAAAAATATAAATAAAATATGTGATATATTATAATTTGATAATGTATTATAAATATTAGTTAATGATATAAATAAGAGAGACTTGAGAAGCTTAATTATTAGTAGTAATACTATTCACTGTCATATATAAAAAATGAATGACTTTTTATTGCATTTGATTTAATATAAAAGAGTTTAGCTCAATACAAAAGAGTGTAGATGTAATAATTTATGCTTTTTGTATAATTATTTATATTTAAATTAATGTTAAAATACACTAACAGATGATTGACATTTAATAAACATGCGTAAGATATTGTGAAGGGATGATATGAAATAATAATAAAATAATACATGGCATTATCACATGTTTAACTTATGTACAACATTACCAACATATTTTTAGATGTCAGAAATTGTCAGAAATTGAATTGGTACGACAGAACACAGCATGCTGTGAAAAAACATAAGAGTGTTGAAAATACTATAGATGACGTGGCAATATTACAGACGTGGCATCTTTGCCCGAAGAAGATGCTTTCAATTTCCAATTCCTTTCTAATTACGACTTTACAGCTCAGCGCAGACTCTAAAGCAATTTCCATTTTTTCAAAAGGTCGGAGACTCTAATTCAATTCCACTACACGACACTCACATAAGCAAATGCTTTCCGTACTTTCAGTTTCTTCACCTCGGTAATGTGCCGAAACGGTGCGTTTCATCGCGTCTGAAAGCTTCATTCGGTGCTTAATTCTATCAGAAATGGAGAGTTTTGAAGAGGCTGATCAATACCATGTGAAGGAGACTATATTTGTTGCGGTAGGGAGGAATATCGAGAAGAGTAAAACGACGCTGTTTTGGGCCGTGAAGAATTTTTCTGGGAAGAAAATATGTCTGCTTCATGTTCACAAGCCTGAACGCGTTGTTGCTTTCAGTAAGTAATCGTCATCGGCTGTTAATGTTGCCGGTTTTATTTAATTCCGTGTTTGGTTTTCGAATTTTATTTATAAGATACTTGTATTTACTCAATTGTATTTTATTTATCAGTTTTTTTTGTCGTTTGTTTTATTTTATTAGAGGTAATTAATGATTAAGTAATAATGATAAAAATTATTTAATGTTTTTTTTAAGCGACGAATTGAATTAGCTTTCTTTTTCCTAATTAGATCTTGTTCAAACTCTGAAGTGTTAGTATTTTCTTTTGTTGCTGACATGCAGAGGAGAGAAAATATGCTGTCAATAGATTGAAACAATATTCGGATAAGGAATTCAGGGAACCGGAAAGACAAGGAGTGCTAGAAGTATTGGATCAATACCTTCTTATTCTGAGTGAAGCCGGGGTATGTATTTTTTCTCATTCATTTGATCGGATTTATTACCTTTGATTTTTAAATTTTATGGCTACAGAGATGAATTTAGAAAAATTTGTATTCTATGATTTTATCTGTTGTTTGTGGGTGCTGGTTACTTGGTTACATGCTTTATGATATAAGTTCTAAGCTCATTTGATTTGTTAATTGAATTCTGTGATATCTTAATTGAGTGTATAAGTACTGGTTTGTCGCTGTAGGCACAGGGAGATGCACTATTGATTGAGAAGGACAATATTGAGAATGGGATTGTAGAAGGTGTCTCTCAGCAGAATATTAGATGGCTTGTTATGGGAGCGGCAGCAAATAAATACTATTCAAAGTAAAGGCCATTTATCAGTTGCTATTTGTAATTCACTTTGATGTCAAACATTTGAGTTGCGTGAGTGTCAGACAAAGAAAAGAAAAGGACGACATTTCATTCTCTTGCTGAAAAAGTTATGTAACTTTGAGATATGTTAACATCCTAGGTTATAGCAGAAGAAGAATTGACTGCTTTGACCATTCACTATTGTTGAAAAGCAT
>JAWDEX010193508.1:0-12376 GCA_035221805.1 Trichilia hirta
GTTCTTGCCTTATTCGATTTTAAAAAGCTGATCGAGGTTGATTGTGATGCTTGTGACACTGGAATTAGAGGTGTTGTATCGCTTTCTAATAAACCTGTAGTATTTTTTAGTGAGAAATTATATGAAGCTAGACAAAAGTGGTCTACCTATTATATGCTATTTTTTTGTGCCTTTTAGACATGGGAGCATTGTCTTTTGGGTCGTGAATTTATTATCTTCACAGATCACCAGGCACTGACTCATTTTAAAACCCAAAAATATGTGAACAAGATGCATGCATGATGGGCAGCATACTTTAAAGCCTTTCAATATGTGATAAAGCATAAATTCAGGACCAATAATAAAATAGCTAATGCTTTGAGTAGGAGGGCAACCTTATTAATAACCATCCATAATGAAGTGATTGAGCTTTAATTTCTTAAAGATTTATTATATTCTTTTGATGAAGGCTTCGGTAAAATCTGGGTCAAGATACATGATAACTAATGAACTGAAGGTTTTTTAGTGCATGATGGCTACCTCTTCAAAGAAAATATATTATGTATACCCTGATCTTCTTTGAAGGAAAAATTAATTAGGGAAATTTATAGTGAAGGATTAGAAGGACACTTAAAAAAAGACAAGACTATTGTTAACTTGAAAGCAAGATTTTATTGGCCTTAATTGAAGAAGAAAGTTAGACGTATGGTGCAAAAGTGTCATGTCTGTTAGATTTAAAAAGGATAAGTGTAGAATTCGAGGCTTTATATACCATTACCTATTCTACAGCAGTTTGAAAAGGACTTATCAATAAACTTTGTGCTAAAATTACCACGAATACAACGTAGTGCTGACTCTATATTTGTTGTGGTTGACGAGTTTTCGAGGATGGCACATTTGATTCCTTGCAGACATACCAGTGATGCATCGCATATTGCAAAATTGTTCTTCTAAGAGATAGTTCGATTACATAGAATCCCAAAGTTCATCACTTCAGATAGGGATACCAAATTTTTGGCACACTTTTAGATTACCTTATGAAAGAAGTTCAACATCGAGCTCCAATATAGTAGCACTGCTCACCCTCAGAATGATGGCCAAACTGAAGTGATGAACCAATCACTAAGAAATCTTCTATGGTATATTTGTGAAAAGAAAAAGGTAATATGGAATTTAGCTCTCACGCAAGCTGGGTTTGCCTACAATAGTGCAGTTCATAACTCTATTAAAATAGCTCTATTTGTCATTATTTACAGGAAGGTACCTGCTCATACTATTGAATTGATTTATTTGCCTACAAATGTGAATAAGAGTATTATGGCTAGCAATATGGTAAAGCAGCAGGTGAACGTGTTTAAGTAAGTTCAAGAGCACATTGCAGCATCTAATGCCAAATACAAAGCAGCTGCTGATGACCACAAACGTCATAAATCTTTTGAAGTAGGAGATATAGTGATGGTATCTTTAAAAAGAGCGAGGAGGTGGACAAAAAAAATTTGACCAGAAGAAGTATAGTATATTTGCCATCATACACAAGATCAATGACAATGCATATGTCATTGATCTTTCGGACAATATGAAGATCTTGAAGACCTTTAATGTGACTGACATATATCCATATCATTTTTTTGATGATAACTCGCGGACAAGTTCTTCTCAAGTGGAGGGGATTGGTGTGAATCAACTAATGGTAGAGTATATAGAATTATTGGATCAACATAAACCTATACGAAAATAGGTTTAATTTTTATATTGAATGTTTGTTTAGGACCGATAATTATTTTAGGGATATTTAATCTTTTTATTTATTTTTTATTAGAATTTTATGTTTAAACACTATATATGTTATTAAGACAAATACTTTGGCAGTTTTTTTTTTGAATAAAAATTAATTATTTGAGAAGTTCTTCAAATTTTTAGAATAGGATTATTCTAACCCTTATCGTCAGATCGAACGATATTGATAAAACTCTTAAATAAAATATAAATATTCTAAATTAATTTTATTTTTATTTTTTTTATTCTCTGCTAATACTATTTAATTAAAATTTTTTATACTTATTAAATTGCGATCTTAATTAATATTTACAAGAGTATTTTTCTAATATTTCATCATAAAAAAAATATAAACTTTAAATATTAGATTTGAAAATTTTATAACTACATTACTACAAATTTAAGATTAAAGCTTGAATTTCAGATATATTCGTTAATTTTATCTTAATGATTTAATTTTAATATATAATAAATTTAAGTTATTCAATAAAAATATTTAATAAATAATATTAAATTTATTCTTATATTATATCATTAAAAAAATTATATTTTCGTTGAATATATAAAATATACACGTATTTGTATTATATATATATACAAACGCGCGAGCCTCCCATCACAAAGAGGAACGTATTCCTATTGTTATGGTTTCATTTTTTTTTTTATAGATACATAAATGTTTGTTTGGATTATTTTGATAAGTATTTGGACATATGTATGATTATTATGATTGTTATAATTTGTGTTTGTATAAATTAATTAAATTTTAGTGTACGAAATTTTAGTATGTACAAAACATTTAAACAAAACCTAACAATACTTTAAATTTTTAAAAAATTAAAATCGAGAAATTTAGTTGCACTGGAAAAATCAAGGATGGGTGGCTGCACTGACTCTGAGAAAAGCAGAGAACCGTAAGAAAACGCGAAACCTAGAACCGTAAGAAAACGCGAAACCTGGTTTTTTATTTTTATTTTTTTGAAATTTCAATTAAGTTCAATTGTGAAATATCAATTAAATTATGATTAAGTTTAAAATTTTATTTTTACCAGATTAGTCTAAAAATATGGTTAATTATGATTTGAATAAAATTTATAATATTTTTGAAATTTAATCCAAGATAAGATTTGCAAAATTATGTCTAGGTTCAAATATTTTGAAAATCATAGTTTGACCTTCTTACTTTTATAAAATTATAATTGAGCCCCTAAAATTTTAAAAATTAATTTAATTTAAAATATTAAAAGGTTTTTGTGTGCATGTGATTTATGTAAGCAATGGTTGGCTCAAAGAAAGATTATTACTTGGCTAAATTATATATACACTTATAAAAGTAAATATGTAACAATTATTCAAGCTACATATGAATAATAAATTGGTGTAAAAAAAGATTATTGTCTGATATATTTTATTATTAGTGTTTAATTATTATACCAAGATACCACTTATAAATTTATATTTTTTGTTTAAAGACTAAATATTAATGTTATGTTTAGTATTTTGTAATGGGCTCTACTATTGTTTGAATTTATTAACAATATGATAACGTTTTATTTGAGTTTATAATTCATATTCTTTAATTAAGTTATTAGTTTTACTTAAAATTATTGTCACTAGTATTAATTCTTATATATAATAGTATGAACTTTAAGGTAAGAAAATGTTATAATTGTTCTCATTATTGTCCATCTAAATCTTTGAATTAAGAAAATAGTAACCTCTAATTTCATAGATAATGATTCCTCTAACAGTAAAAGTAATATGGAAAAGTGAAAACGTTTGAATTGTATGATTTTTATGATTATAAAGTGTGTTATTTTAAAAATTTTTAGGAACATTATATTTAAAAGGTCATTAATGTTAGAGTTCCTTAAGAAAATTATAAAAAAAATTAAAAAATGATATTGTGAAAATGAAAATATTAAAATAAATACGTTTTTGATAAATCTTATTTTAATAAGGTATAAAAAAATTTAAGAAAATAAATTATAAAAGTATTACGTCTTACTTAAAGACACTTAAAAGTAAACATATATTTTGTGATTTATCATATATCTTCTAATTAAATAATTTATCTATATTCAGAATGAGACAAAGGATGACCACCAATTCATGAGGATAACCACAAAATTATGATGTGATAAAAAAATAATCACTTGAGAATGATCATGAGATTATTATAAGAAAAAATAATTAAAAGAATAACTCCGGGATCATAATAGAAAAAGACTACAGAGTCAAGAAAAAGAAAAAAAAAGAAAAAGCCTTAATTTTTATCCGAATAATAACCATGGTAAATAAAAGCAATGATAATAGGCTATCGACAACTCTAAATATGCAATGCAACTTCTCTTTGGTTTTTTTAGAGTACTATGATAGTAAATTATTGGTTTTTAATTATAATAGAGTTAAATTTCTGTTAAATGGAAAAAAAAAAAAAAAATGGAAAAAAAGGCATGACGAAAGAAAGTGGTAATCCATTTAGCCGACGAAGCGAGTGCGACAAGACTTGTACTGTTTCGGCCAGATTTAACGCCTATAACAGAAGACCGAGCATTCTCTGTTTCGGCTCAAATTTTCCTCTACAAACCCTCAACACCTATCGATCAGCAGCAACAAATACCAGAGACGGAGAACATGAGAGGCGCGTTCAAGGGAAACCCCACCATCTCTCAGCTTTTGCAGACCCACAACAAGAAAATCGCGGACATATTTACCGACCCAGTTGCCAGAATCCACTCAAACGGCCTAAAAAACCAGACACAAACACAAGCGAGAGATTACTGGAAGTTTTTCCCATATTTTTTGAGGAAAACTACGAGGGCATATAATGAGGTCTTTCCTTCTCTGTTTTCCTCTGCCTTTTATACTTCTTCCAGGACGGCGTTTTTTCCGGAAGTTGGGTTTGTTGGGTGGTACTTGGGGATGGTGAAATCACGGCCCGTGCTTACGAAAAGTGTCACATGATCGCTTATTTATATTGCTGCTGATTTGTCTTCTCAGGTGAATGAATAACCACTTCTGGTTTTTCTTATTTTATTTTTTGATTGCAGTATAGAATTTGTGTTTGGTTTCTAAGGAAGGAAGGGAAAAAGGAAGAAAATGGAACATTTTAAGGATCAGTATAATTTTGAGCTTTTTGAAAGCTAAAATTTGAAGTTGATTTTCCTTGCAGCCCCAAACATAAAAATTGCTTAATGTTGGTTCAAAGTTTCTATTTTATTTTAATTTTTATAGAATTATAATTGAATTCATATAATGTAAATCATTAATGAATTCATTAACGAAAATAGATATATAATTTTTGCTGGGTGTGTTTCCGGATAGTGTTTAGGTGTCTTGTGGAAATTAAGTAGGTCTATTATGGTTGACATGTCATGAGTATGCATGTTCAAGTTGATGGTAGTTATAGATGCACTCCCAAACTATCGAGACTGTTTTTGTTATTATTGATATTCTTTTGTTAAAGCATTGCCGTATGATTCATCATGTTTGACCCTTGGTTCATATTGCTTGTGCTAACTTTAAACCAATCATGGAAATATTGTGGCTGAACTTAGTTACTTCTTTGGGGTTTAAGTTATAAACATGGCCTTACTCTTGTGAGATATAAATGTATCACAAGGGCGACAATACTGATGCAAACTGCTCTTAATATGCTCTTTTATGCTGTTTGACCCTGAACCTTTTCTTGTTTGCATATCTGCAAACAAAGAAGAATGTCCTGATTTTACAATAATAAAGCAGGGAAACTGGTGAAATGAACTCATTGTTCTCTACTTGGATTACTGTCTATTCAATTTCTGAACTATAGAGATCACTTACCGAACTTGCACTTTTGTCTTGGAATTGTCTACCTTTTTTTTTTTTTTCTTTCCCAGGAAATCTTTTCTCTTAATGGAGCCATTACCTCAATATTTTTTGCTATTGCTCTCAGTATCATTTTTCTCCATTTCACTAAGCTATTTTTTCTATTTATTCACAGTATTTTCCGCCTATAATTGTAGTAAAGACTTCTTTATAGTGTTATCTGAACTTATGACTATAATATGTGTAAATATATGCAATGATATGCTAAAATGAATATGCATGGCCTTATATATTACTATTTTCACGAGTTTGCATATATACCAATATATATGTATTATGCACCATATTAATTTTGCAGAAGAGTGCTTTACTTCTAATATCCTGGTTGCATGCGTGTTCTTGATTCTTTTTCAGACTATTGCATCTTCTCAACCATTTGATTTGGTGAGGACATTACGGATGGCTGGATATGGCATGTTAGTTTTAGGTCCCTCGTTGCACTTTTGGTTCAACTTCGTGTCAAAAGTGTTTCCACAGCGAGATCTGATTACTACATTGAAGAAGATGGCTATGGGGCAGACAGTATATGGACCTATTATCACAACCGTTTTCCTATCCGTGAATGCCTTCTTGCAAGGTATTCATGATTGTTAATTTTTTACATACTTTGTTAGATAGTTATTGTATTTCACGGGTGCATGGTGCTTGTGGTATGCTTGAGTGGATCCTTTGCTGTTTCATTTCTGATAAGACAATTACAGATATTACCTTTTGAATTTTGTGCACGTTTATTCTTTGAATTTTGGGTCCATGTGCTTTACCTTATCATTATTCATGTGACTTGAGTTTGAAGTGTTTTATGAATTACCCATACAGTGTAAGGTCAGAATCAATGGCTTTTTTTTTTTTTTTTTTTTTTTTATTTTCCTATACACAAATTATTAGACACGGTTTAGGACCTCACTAATGCACATCAAGGACACAGACTACTTTTGATATGTCAAGAACAAAATGTAATTCAATCATTCGAAGTTGTGGGAAGGCAAACACTGCCTCATGGCTCCGTGCTCTAGACTTAATGCTTAAAACCCAGGTTTACGGTGTATGGTAGTTGTGCCATGGTTCAGTGAAGACATCACAAGGTGTGTGATGGTACTCATCATAGCAAAATTTTTGTCTGCGTATTTATGTACCTATGTAGCTGACAAAGAAGTCCATGTGAGACTATTATGTAAATTGTAAATTACTAATTTGTTCAAGCCATAATCTACAGTAGTTGGGAGCTATTGCTAATGAAAAAAATGATTATTAGTGGAATAGTTTGGTCAATGTTGTTTTGTAAAATCCATTTGTAAGCACAATAAGCCCAGTATGTAATAATGGTCCATATAAATGTCCCACTTCCTTGCTTTCAGTTCAACCACTTTATGAATGCTTTTGGGCTATATGAATGACAATATAATAAACTCCCATATAAGTTTGTCATGTCTTTTGGAATGTGTTCTCAAGCAAATGCTTCACTACTTACCAATTAAGACATGTACTTAATATTTTTGAGTCATGTTGTTATCTACAACATAACGCTGCCCCTATGTATGCTGTTTTCAGTTAGTATAAGTAGTTGCTATAATTGTTTGGTCAGGTGAAAGTGTGGATGAGATTGTTGCCCGATTGAAGCGAGACTTGTTTCCTACCTTGGTTAGCGGTGTCGTGTACTGGCCCATATGTGATTTTATCACATTCAGATTCGTCCCTGTTCATTTACAGGTATGCCATGAGGTTCTCTCTCTCTCTCTTTTTCGGTTTATTAATTTCTTGGGCTAAGGTCAAGCTATTGGGCATTCTTATCATAAGGCAGACTAGATTTTCATTTGTGATTTGTTTATTGTTGTTCTTTTGACAGGCATTAGTGAGCAATTCTTTTTCATATATATGGACTATCTATCTGACATACATGGCGAGCTTAGAAAAGCCATCACAACTCTTAGCTGGTTGATCCATTGTTCCCTCTACTCATCTCACGTTCAAGATCTCCACTTGAGAGAAGCGTAGCTCTCAGCTTGTGGTTGCATGTAACATCAATACATTGCCGACGTAGATCAAGCAGCAACCATTATCTCGTTTTTTCTCTTTAATGAAAGCATTTATTGGATAATGTAATTGGAGAACATATCAGCGATTGGAAAGCTGTGAGCTAATGTTGTAATGGATGTTCTACTGGACAATTTCCTAAGTGAAAATTGCTCTTGATTCTTGATTTAGCTTCCAGTTGAGTCCTGATTTATACAATAAAATTTTCAGATGGATGACTAACTAGTTCAATACTTACCATCTCCTTCTGCAATCGGATTACTTGAGCAACTCAATTCTAACATCGTGTAGACTAAACAAAGATACTGCACACGATAACGTCACAAATCTCAAGTAATAACACTATTCGTATATCTTTTAGTTCTAGATGATTGCATCAGAATTCTTGGAACAGCTTGCAGACTTTGATCTTATGCATCTTACAATTTCCATTTGCTGAGTGTCAAATTTCCAATTCTGAAACCAAGTAACTCATCTTATTTGGTCCAAATATCAAGGGGCTGATACATCCTTTATTGTAAGCGTTAAATTTTCTTACTGTTAGGATACGTGCACATCAGCCGTTAGGCTGGAACTTGTATGCCATACAAATTTCAATCATCATAGCATCTAGCTTCAACATCTGAAACTGTTCCCAACATTTCCAGTAATCTTAAATAGATCAGATACAAAGATGATTATGATCATTTATTAGCTGCATATACACGGTGTAATTTGGAATCAAACTTATTCATCAATGGAAGCATGAGCACACTTAGAAGGTCACAAACTTTGCCCACTACTATCTACCTCCCGATCGAACGTGCATGCAGTAAAGCAGCCTGTCTTCTGCTTTCTATTAAGTTCTAGTAGAGTGAAAAGAGAACAAATTACCGTGAAACAGTGCAGTCAGGTAGGAAGTACAATCAGAAAGATGCTATCTGATATCTTAAGAACTTCAATAAACTTTAGTTCCAGCAATATCAGGAATTGATGGTTCAGACGAAACAATTGCGCAATAACTTAAAAGACTGCGCGTTCTAGCCAAAACAAAGTGTGCTCCTTTCCACAAACTGAAGTTGATTGTTAGAACAGAAATGATATCTCTTATTTTATTGAAGAGGTAGAACAAACTATCAGATGAATATATAGACTAAAAAGTTTTAACAATCTGCTTACCCAGCAATACAAAATCAAAGCTTGAAATCAAGCCGCCATACTTAATTTCCTGTGTCATTTGGTACATCAGCTTGAAGTCAGTTGGCAGATGCTTATCATAGAGGAAAATATAATTGTCAAACATATTACACCAATAAGAGAGAGTGAATTCATATCAAGTACTAACTGTAGTAAAGACTAATTGATTTCTACAAGAACTCTGACACATCAAAATTCTAAACAAAAAAAAAATGCTTTCACTGATTCTTACGTTGGTACATGATGGAGAAAAAAATACATACTTTATCAAGAATGGTTCCACTCCCAGAACATGACATTCCTAACTGTATCTAGAATTTTACAACTAATCGTATAAACATGTTCTCCTTCGCAACAATCGTCAATAATATGGACATTCAAATGATATTTTGTCATCCAAAACTTCTGAAAGCTTTTACAACTTATTAACCTTGGCAATGGATACAAAACCACTAAACTATCAAAGCACAAAATTCATGTTAATTAGCTGAATCATAAATTTCCTGTCATAATAATCTCACCAATTTCTAAACCGTCCTTAGAAAAGGTATCCTTCATTCTTCACAAGCATGCAAGTAAATCTTCTCAAGCTGTATAGGCCAATCTTCTCCTAGTACTTTGGGTTCCAACTCCATTGAAGATCGAAATTCCAACATAGTTGCATCCATGGATTTTTCTGGTCTTTGCATGTATCTCATTCTGCAGAAACCAGGAAGGGGTTGGCCAACTACTTGCTTTGCCTGTTCTTTTTCATGCCTTGATCTGGCCAAACTCATGCAAGGCTCAATCAATCTTTTCAAATATGCATCCAAACCATTATTCAACAAGTTAACACAATCCATTGAGACACCAATACCCTCCATCCCCAACTTTCGATCCAAACGACTTCTTAAGGATCTTGTATCAGGTAGCTCACCACTGTTCTGACATGTCAATGGATAGTAATCATTAAATATAGATACATTAGAAAGAGATTTACGAGCTCCACCCCAATTCATTGAAATACCAAGAGGAGCAGTAACTGGACTTCTGCTTTGAATACTTGGGCTTGCTGCCACCTGCTCCACCTCCTCTCCATCTTCCACAGATACAACTTCCACAGGAGGTCTACTACCAAGTGAAAGCAATTCAGTTGGACTTTGAAGCTCTAGTGCCTTGAAAACTGATTCATCACAAGCAAGTGCACTGTGGGGCTTTCCAAGAGGCCCCAATGGACTAGGTCGTTCTCTAAACTTCCGGTCCCGATTAACCAAAGACCTACCCTTCCGAGGGGATGGTGCAAATGCTTCCCCATAAAGTGATTGAAGACTACTTTTCTGGTACCCATTTACAGTTTTAACACTAAGGCTACTCCCTACTTTCTTAATCCCTTTTGGTGGTGGAACTTTGGCTATACATGCATTCTTGATAATCGATCTAATAAACTTGTTATGCAGAGGAAGATTTTCCTTCCCAATAGTCCTAATGCAAAAATGATCAAATTCACTTTTGCTAATCTTCGAACTAAACAATCTACTCAGAAGATCAAAATATTTCTCTCCTCTTTGATTCCCAATCTTCTTCAAAATCAGAGCTTTCAGCTCTAAAGTGTCAGTACGAGCAAAATTTAAGTTTGGCACCATTTTGTACACAAACAAATACCTCAAATTCACAAACACCTAATACCCATAAATTATTGATCTTGCTCAAGCAATTGACGTGATAAAACACATCCTCACTTATCCAAAACCTAAAACCCTAATATCAAACCAACAATACCATCTGTGCATCAAAAACAACTTCATCAATACAAAACACCAAGTAAACGCGTTCTTTAACATTCATAGACAAAAACAAACGTAAACCCACAAAAGAACTTCGCTCAATCAAAGTTAACACTAGTTAAAATTACTAAAATCATGAGAATACATACATATATACACGAGAATACCAAATTGGTAGCCAATTCAAGAGACAAAGTGCCAGAAACAGAAATTATATAAATTTGAGAAAACTGAAGCAACCATTGTGAAAACTAATTGAATCCCTTATAAAGATTTCCAACAAAAATTACAGCCCCAGAAGCCGATTCAAGAATAAATAAAGATTGAGTGAGAGATACGTACCGAAGTTGGTCGCCGCCTAGTACGAATTTGTGCCATGAAACCTATTGAGTATTTTTTTTTTTTTTTTTAGTCTTTCAATATTTTAATTTGCAGCCCGTTTGGTGATCGATTTTCTGTCTGTTCCTGGTGCCATGTATGTTGAACAGAGGCAGACCAAACGAAAATTATGTAAAAATATCTTGCGCCCCATTTGAGGCATTCTTATACACAGACACACGTGCGGTTTTTATTATATTATATTTTATTATTATTCTCATTATTTGGAGATAAAAATTTTGTAGACCGGTTAATGTCATTCAAACCCCTATAATTCTTTTAACATCTATTATGCAGAACTAATTTTGGATAATTATGAAATTAGTCCCTACAATCTGTGGAACTAAAATATCAATTTTAAATTTTATCACTAATATCAATTTCATTTTCACTGTGATGTCCTCAATTGGCAAAACTAAAAAGATAATAAATTTATTTTTTTAAGACATTAATATTGTGTATCAAGCAAAAATTTACTTCACAACTATACAATAATGTTATTATTTCAAAATTTCTATCTTAAATAAGGTAATTTGTACTCGTTAGATAATAAAACAATACAATAAATAATTCTAAAAATTCTAAAAATTAACCATCTAATAACTATATAATAATTTAATAACTATACCATTTGAGTTTCATGCTCAGATAGAAAATTCGAATAAGTAGATTTATTATTAAAAATAACCAATTAAATATATGGTTATTTTTTAGTTTTGACTATAATTTGTTTGTAATTATGGTGTTTTTACTATAATTTACTGTATTTGTAAGTTAAATAAAGAGAAGTGCTAATTGTAATGAAAATATTTTTATATTAATATTTTAAATTTTTATCCTATAATAATATTACTTTAAAAATTACTTAATCATAATATCAAATGAAGCCTTATATTTAAAGACAGCGCATATATAAGAATACCTAAATCAACTAACGAAAAGAAACTAACTCAAGCAACGAGGAGCCATTTTGTTACAAGCCCTCGTGCAAATATGACTGGAAATAACAAATGGAATTCAGAAACCAACAGGTTCAAATAAAAAGATACAGGAAAACATCCATTACTTAGGGATAAAAGTGAGAAACCTGTGAATTTATTTATTAATTTTACAAATTATAGAAACTGGTTTGATAATTGCCCTTTTATGAATCTGATCAAGCATTATTCCCGTCCTTGGTTTGAGGAAAAGCTTTCTATATCTCCAGACTCTTGACCTGCACAAATTTATTTTCCATTTTTCATTGGAAATTATTTTCATTGAGTTTTGAATTCAGCCACTTCAAACAAATGATGTTAAAAATCAATTGATACCTAATGCATTGGATTCTTACATTCAATGAATATACAAATAGTGCATCCAGACTTTTGGAACCGTGGATTTAATTAATTAGTTCAATTTAC
>JAWDEX010193519.1:0-12375 GCA_035221805.1 Trichilia hirta
GAGTCTTGGCTAGTTGTTCGCTTTAAGCTGATGTTCCTGGACCAACTTTCTCGTCTGTTTTTCTTTTGTTGTTATTTGATGCAGCTCAAGTCAAGTACGGACATTGTGGACGAGAATCCTGATGTCCCCAAGTCAATTGAAAATATTGTGTTGAGTGAGGAAGTTATTGTTACATCAGAGAATGTAGACGAGGATGAGAATGGGAGCTCAGTCCTTGAGGATGAAGATGATGACAATGACGATGATGATTCAGATAATCCTGGTGAAGCATCCATAGGTAAGAAACTCTGGAACTTTTTTACATCATGAAGGGTTCCCTAAGACTAATGTCACTTTCTTTTTTTTATAAATTCTTTGAATCCTGTTGGGACGCACTCTCTTTCCCTCTGAGTATTATTAGAGAAATTGGCATAACCCAAAAACTATAGCTTCAGTGGTAAATTTTCATATCATTGTGACTTTCAGTTTCTTTTTTGAAAACTGAAGCAACGAGAAGGACTGGTTTGATGACTGATTTTGTTTACATCATTGTGGTTGTGATGCAAGTCGCACAACTCGATTTAATGCATTAGTGAAAGTATAGTATTGCATTCTTTTACTTTTCTCTCCCTGATGAAATGGATGCCTTTAGCTTACCTCTGCCTTTTCAGATACGATTATTTTCGTAGTATTTTTACTTGAATTCTATATGTAGGATGATTCAAGTGACGATCAAATTTATGATGCATCTAATTAAATTCTAAACCTAGAAAGATTTTTGTGAAGACAAACCATCTCGACTGAAAGGTAATTAGCCAAGTATTGTGCTTTTGAGTAAAGAGAAAGTCCAACAATCTTAAACAAACTTTTAATTTAAGAACAAAATAAAGTATCTCAAATTTATATATAGGAGATGAAGAACCAATGTTAAAAGAGATGATAAAGAAAACACCCAGTCCACCATTCAAACAGTAAAATGATTGATAAAAATCGGATAGTATAGAAAACTTACAATATCTTTATTTTCTATCTTTCTTTTCTTCTTGCCAAATTCTATAACAAATCAATCTTCTTTTTTTCCTTTTCCCCTATATTTAGCGTTGTGTTTCTTTTTGTGAGCGTGTGTGTGTGTTATTATCTCTTATATAGGCAAGCTGATATCTCTCGCTCGACAAGAAAATAAAAGCTCATATTTTCCTTTTCTATGTAATGAAGTTCAATCCTTAATTTACTTTCTTTGAGTAAAAAATATATGGAAGAATTTTTAACCTTTTTTTTCATATGCATGGAAATAAGAAGATATGGTTCCCGTAATTTTTCTTTCCAATAAGAATCTTCAAAATTTTCTTGTTCATATTATTTTCAACCTTCCTTTTGTAAGGAAGATTTGTCCGTATTAATTTACAAAATTTGTAAAGGAAACATTAATTTTCTTTCAAAAAAATTAAAAAATAAATATTAATTACCCCTTTACAATTGTCATCCAAGGGGAAAGAAGTAATTCAATTCCCGGCTTGGCAAACTTCGATTGCGTCCCTATATTGGAGATTTTAACACTTTTATTATTGCAATTAAAATTCAAACTTTAGAAATCTCCCAATTTGGTCCTTTTATCTAATTAATTTTACTTTTATTCAACTAATTACATTTTAATTTTTCCAAAAACTTTATATTTAATTTTTAAGTCTTTAAATTTTAAAATTAATAATTTAATATTTTTTATTAAGAGATTTAATTGAATAAAAATTGACAGGATAAAATCCAGTCATCAAAATTATTAATCATATATATCATGTCATTAATTACGTTGGATGCATTTAATATGAAACATAGAAATATACAACAAAATATTGTCTCCATCGAAAATTATTACGCATAGAATTGAACGAAAGGTTGATTTCCCAGCTAGCAATTAGCAAAGCCCATGAACATTAATGCAATGGACCCATTACCTGTAGCATCACGAATTTGTCCTTCTCTTCGGCGCTGTATCGTGCACATGGGAAAATTATGTGATCTGACTAGAAATGAATGACAACATTTATGGGTTAGGATTCTCTTCTAACTTTTAAAAATCTTCTGATTTTGTGTCATTAAGATTATATTACCCAACTGATTTCAAAATTCACCATTTTTAAGTCAAAAAAATATGAAAAAAGAGCCGATATTTACAGATGAAAACATAATATTTTTTACTATATTTACTTGGTCTTTGGTTTTCTACAATTTACAAAGTATGTGAAACCAAAACTGTTTATAAAATTCAAGTATATTTCCTTAGGAATTACTTTTAGGAAGGAAGATTTAGAGAAGAATCTTTGATTATTCAAAAAACTTATTTCCTCAATCATATTTGCCCCAAATTAAAATTAGGGTTTGAGATATAAATACGATAAATATTTCATTTCTAAAACAAGTAGAACTGCGGGTTGAAAAACAACAACGAGAAGGATGTTTTTTAGTATGCGTGAGTGTTGTGGGTGTGTGTATGTACGGGTGCATGGATGCATGTGTGATTCAAGTAGTTGGCAGCCGAGTAATTTTAGACTGTGTCTAGTTTGGAGTCCTCTTAACAATAAGACTCCATCCAATCATACTTCTATGCCTTATACTAAGTGTTATAATTGCTGAATTATCGACACTCTTAACTTATACTCAATTATAAATGTATACCGATACCTGATTATAGTATTAGAAAAAAAATATAATAAACAAAAAAACTTGTAGCACGCATGATCGATAAGGTTGGCAACTTTGAAATTCTTAGGAAGCCCACCACATTAAATATTATTTGACAAATTTTTAATACACTGAATCACATGAAGCCATCTATCCATCCATCCATCCATCCATGTATCGTTTTAATATTAAATACTATTTAACCATCAATTCTTAATAATGCTTTTCTTTCTTTAATTTTCTTCCATCCTCCTGTGCTTTTTCCACGTTTACCAGCTTTGCTTCCAGGGTTCAGTTCCGAATGTCGCTCTCTAAGGGTTATGTATTTCTTCTTTATTAAGATCGAATCCAACGGTGGATAACAAAATAATCAAGTTGACATGACATATCTACCTATTGATCTTAATTTAATATAATCTGATATGAAATTCAAACGGTAGACCGATAATCCTACTAATACAAGCGTCACATGTTCAACAATTCAACAGCTTGATTCATTTCATTTCTCTTACTTGTATAATTATAAATTCCTGATAATTAATAAGTTTACAACTAAGTTTATTAATTTTTTAATGCTTCAGTGACAATAATGTAATTTTAATTTAATTTTGAATAACGTAAGAAGCATAAGATTACAGTGAACCACTAAGATTTTCTACTAGTATATATATATATATATATATAGAGAGAGAGAGAGAGAGAGAGAGAGAGAGATGGTTATCAATGTCAAGTTGAAAGGTATACGAAGGGATTAATTAATGGAGCCCAGGAAGCTACTTGCTTCTTATAAAAGCGTCGCACGCAAAAGATATTCTTTTCATTTAATTATATATTCTATATAAAGACTAATTATTTTTTAGTTATAGAAATTTCCCTATTGTCTAATAGATTCATTTACGTCTTATTTTATTCCATACAAACTAACCGTGACCCACAGTAATAAAATAACATAGTATGTAAACATATATTTATAATTATATCACTATTAAATAGGATAAAAATGTATCATAACTTTATATATATATATATATATATAATAAAATCAATAACCCCTTAAAATTATGCCATTTAAATTTACTATAGAAGATTTTTATGTACATTAAATAGAAATTTTATTATTTATTAATATTTATTCTTTCCTACTATCTTTCATCAATTATTCCCTCCCCTAAAACCTTTTAATATTCCTTTACATTATCTTTGTCACGTCCTCGATCCTTTGAGTGCAACAAATAAGAGGTAAGACTAACACCCATCTCCTAAATCTCAGACTGATATGCATAAAAAATAACTCAATACTTTCAATCAATTATATACAGATTATTTATATCTGTGGGACTGAAACTCATCAATTATTATTGCTAGGTGTCATAAAGACTACAAACATTAGAACTGCAAATTGGAACCCAATGCTTAAATTATATATACATAAAAATCAACATCACATATAAATAAGTTTACATATCAATTAGTATACAAAATACATAATAGGGCTATCATGCCCAACACAGACATATATGCATAAATGGAGCCACTTTTCTAATCACTACATATAGATATTCAGCTTCACTCTGCTGCCTTCTAGGAGTTTACTGAGAATTCTAAGTAACCTGAATAACTTACAAAACTATAAGCGAGTAAGTTCCAAAAAGAACTTAATGAGTGAAAAAAGGTATAAATAACAAGTATTGAACATGTAAAAATTAGAAATCCTTTTTAGGTACAAAAGCACATATCAAACTTTGTAATTTCTTTAAAAGTTTTCAGAGTAACAGAACATTTCAATCTCACAAAATAAGAAACTAATTTTCAAAAAATCAAACATATCAAAAAAAAGTGTAGGTATATACATATGTCAAGCATTAAATATCAGAAATCAAAAATCAGAAATTAATCTCTAAAAATTAGATATATCAAAAATATAAACTATATGTATACTGATGTCAAGTATCAAAAATCCAATATCAATCTTTTTTTCATAAAATCAAATATATTGAAGGTACATGTAGATATATGCAAATGTCGGGTACAAATATCAGACCACCCTTCACACTTAACTTCTTACTTGTACCGGTACATGTACGTACACAGATATTATATCATACTTATTAGAGTACGTAAACTCCTTTTCTTATGGCTCTTATATAGAGTATCAAAAAATAGAAATAGAGGCTAATCATAAAAATCAAAAATTTTAAAAACATGAATTAAAGTATAAAGAATACTTAACAAACCATAATCCATTAATTTACATATATAAATTGTCATCAAATTTTGCTACATAGGAATGCTATCATAATTTGAAAATCAACCTCTAGCGTCAAACATATATAAACATATCAAATTGACGAGAAAATTATTACAAATAAGTGAGATCTCATTCTATTCTTAATTAAATAACTATTGCTTAATATTATCCAAACTAGATAATTTTTTTTAAATATTTAGTTTTATAGAAAAAAAATTTCAAAAAAATAATTTCACTTACATTTAAAATATTTTATATATTCAAATATAGCTATTTTGGACATAAAGAAAATCTGTCGAATTCTGCCTGTTGTACAATATTTTTAAGCATTTAAATTTGATAACATTCAAAAATATTTAAAACATATAAATTCCACTCACATTTATTCAAAACAATGGTAGAAATAAAGTTATTTCCTAATGCATAAAATAATTAGGATTTTATAAAACATTCATAAGAAACAAAATAAGTAAGGTTTCACTCACACGTAAAATATTTTCAAAGTTTCTATAAAGTATTAAACATTAAAATAGGGCAAAAAGTTTTTAATGATCCACTTACATGTACAAGGTAGGGAATCGCACTCCCTACGACTTTCCCTTCCTTGAATCTATTCATCCATGCCTATGAATACACATAAATCAAGGCTTAACAACAATTCTCAATGCTATAACGTGCTATACAATGCAAAAATGCTTCCAATAATCGCTATTTTGAATTCTTTACATACTAATCGTTACATAGCTAAATCAGTTTCTTAATCTCAACTGGTAAAAATATAGTCAGATAAACTCAATTATACTTAGTATTTTTCATTGTCCCTATTAATGATTATTTATGCACTTATAACTATTTCTCTAGACAATTACTTGATTCTCAACGTTGAAATCCTATAGTTACCTTATAACTCATCAACAATTATCATAAATTGATAAAATCAACAATCTAAACTCGATTCGATATTAAATTAACTAATCCATTAGGTTTATGAGTAATTTGGTCTAAATATTCACAATTATAAAATCAATACATCTAATCTGACTCATATTTTCATCATAATTAATCAATTTCATCAAATGTATACTGATCGAACTTATTATTCATTACGTTCAAAATTTTTAATTTCACAATATCGATAATATAAGCACATATAAACATATTCTATGCTCTTAACAGCATAATAGAACTCAAATTTTTATAATTAAAGTTTAAACTAATGGATAAATAGTAAAACTCAAATTCTGAATTAATCCAAATAGGAAATAAATCCTTAAAACGGTCTAAACAGGTCACTAATTGCTTGGAAGTATCTTCGAAAAGCTTTAATTGTCTTCAATTTGAAAAATTTTCAATTTAAATCTCAAACCTTAAATTTAACTCATTCCAATCGTTACCTAAATCGTAAAAATAATATTTTTAACGTGTAAAAACGTCGAATTATGTTGATTTATAGCCAAAAATTAGAGTTTAATAGGTTAGAAATGAAGAAATTACAAAAGTAAATATTAAAATGGTATAAAGAAAGGGAAGGGCGAGAGGCAAAGGGCTGGAAAAGAAGATAAATAGTCCCCCTAATTTGGGTGTGTTTATAAAAGGTCAGAATGGACAAAATTTCCCTAAATCCATGAAGAAAAAAATTTTAAAGTAAGAGTATTTTTGTCCAAAGTTACTTTCTCTCTTGCCCAATGTCTAATTTTCCTCCAATTAATTTTTATTCAATCGTCTTTGAGTCTTCTTTAAGTAAAAACAAATGGCTCCTTAGTTGAATTTCTTGATTAACAGAAATTTAACTTGAAAGCTTAGATATGCAGTTGATACTTTAAAGATAGCTGTCTAAAATTTAACCAATTTTATCCAAAATCTCTCGAGGCACCTATTAACATCAATATGGGTTATTTAACCAATAATAATACATGATCATAAAATTTTAAAGTGATAAAAATATTCTTATAGGATAAAATAACTAAAATACCTCTAAAATTTTAAGTAAAGCTAAAATCTCATAACATTCTAAAATAGTGCTTACCTACTCATAGTATTTAGAATTCAAATTTTATGCTTACTGACTAAAATCTTATGGAATCTTCATATTTTTATACAACTATTACCATATCTGTCACTTTTACTTAGAACTCATTTTCTTTTCCTGCTTTCTCTTAGTGCATGTCACATAAGATCTTGTCTTTTACTTCTATCAAATCTGGGAAATCTTATTGTTCCTTCTCTTAGTTCTATACTGAATTACAAACTAATAAAATATCACGTAAATCACTAATGACAATACACAAGTATATGGTAGTCCCCTTTCTCCTAATATCAAATACGAGTATTTTAGAATATCTTACTTATTATTCTTTACTATAAGAGAAAACTGTCGCCCTAATTAAGCAACACATCATTAATTGTTGCAACTCTCTACTACTTAGTTTGTAACTATTTTAAAACTATTCTTTAAATCTCTACCCTTATCTATTATTACTGGAATTAACATGCAAGGTCTAAGATTATTGAAATCGGCACATAGTGTCAAATTTATACTAGCTTACAAGGACATAATCATAGGCATTGATAATTTTCTTTTATTGAATATTCTTATGCCGAATGCTATAAAATTGGCCCTCTGGCTAAATTATTAATAGTCATAAAACATTGGCTTTCCTACCATATTAGCATAAAATAATTTGTCATTATATCAAAATTTGTATCATATATACATATGAATATCCATATATCATATCATACTTATGCTATGCTTATCATAATAAATCTATAATCGGCTTTCTAGCTTTGCTCATATACATTTCAAATAAAAATTTTTTTCATCTAAATAGGAATTACTGGCACCTCTTGTTTATCACATTCACCATAATACAATCCTTGACAACCTAGTCGCTCACATGTTATACTTTAAAGATTTAGCTACACGATATATTTTGATTATCAAAACCAATGAAAATCTAACTCTATTAATTAAATACATTTATTTATCCCTTGTTGGTTGTTTAAATCTTGCATATCATTATAAAACTATATATGTAATTCCTAACACCTTTTTGGTGTCCTTCCTTACACAACAGCTGCCATACTCTATCTAAAATAATGCATATGGTACATGATCCTTCTTTACTCAGTCCTTATTCTACAATTATTACTAAACTTTTGAGTTAAGGAGTGAGTCTTTCTCCCACCACTGATCTCTAAAAGAGGGCATTGGTTCAAATTCCACTTCTGATATGAAAATTCTTAGAAATTCTAATCATGAATATGCAATCTCAAAGTTATAAAAGAATTCACATAGTTCATATGTCAAATATGTTGTGTGTGCTGAATGCATGCAGAATTATAAAATATAGGTAAAATAGCAGGTAGAGGGTATTAAGCAGTATATGAATTTTTTACAAATTAAATAAATTTAATTTATAATTACTAATCTTTAATGATTTATTGATAAAGTGTAAAACTAATAATGTGATACCTCTGAAAAATCAAACGCCTTTAATTTTTTGTTATTTGGCCAATCTGAGAAAAAGAATGGAAAGAGGAGAAGAAGAAGTTGAGAAACCGAACAAAGCAGCCTGAGAGGAAGTAGAAATGTTTTGGCTCCTTTTAATTTTTTATACAAAATATTAATGAGGCCCCTGATTATAAAATATTATTTGGGTCCCTACTTAAAAAATATCATTTAGGCCCTTTAACTTTTAAAAATTATAAATTAATCTTAAATTTTATTTAAATATCTAAATATTTATAGAATATTGTAATTTATTTTAAATTATAATAAGGTTAATTTTTCAAACTCTTTTTCTATTAAACTATTTAACGCGTAAACTATTTACGATTTTTAACCAAATAATATCTCCAAGAGTGCTAGCGCTCTTGTAGATGTTATTTACTCTCTATCATAGCAAAGATAATCTTAGGCTTATGTTGTGATCTTTCAGGTTCACTATAATATTAGTTATGAGCTGAAATCAATATCATTAACCTCATTTCGAACCATTCAAATGTTCAATGACTATAGTTGACATCTAGTAATATACCATAACCTCTAACTTATAATAAAAAAAATCTTCATCATATCTTTATTCTTAATTATAGTTTTTATGTGAATAATCTCCTTCCATTCATCTAATTCCAAGCAAATTAGGGTTCTCGAATGTCAAAATCCTTAATTCAGTCTTATTCGAATAATCAGTCAATACGAGTTAAACTTATCACTATAAACTCTTCATATGACATTGATGCTTTGATTAAAAACTTTAATTTTACTTATTTATTAAAATCTGATTAAAATCTCAAATCTGAATTGAGTTAATGGTATTTAGAAATCTACTATATCAAGTCAATAAATTTTTTCTAATAGTCATTTACTTCTCGATATAAATAATATATTACTAAATCGAATTTTACGTACAAGACGTGATTAGTCTCGCATTTATACATCATATGAATCATATGCATCCATACCGATTAATAATTATGACGTCTAAGGTACGAGAAGTAGTTAATACACCCATATAAATCAATAATAAATCATTTACATAATACATTCGTGTGACTCATCATACTTTAATCACGTTTAAATAATAGTTCTCTTATTATTATTTCACACTAATATTTTAATATTATAACTATCATATCACTCGTAGTAATATTATCTCATGATATTCACTGAAGATATTTAGTGTACCTACTATGTAATATAATGCCCAGTTGATATTATGTTTATAGAAAATAATTTAGATAATTTAATTGTCTTGAATGATTCATATGTATATTCTATTACTAGTATAATTGAATAAAAGCAACAGCATATATAAATGAATTAAAATAATTTTTTTATTAATAAAATATGTATACATTACACATATTATAATAACTCAATACAATATATTCAAAATTGACAATACAAATGATTTTGGGGCATACAACACTAACAAAATATAGTCACTTATATATTCTTATGCTTAAGGCTACTCCTTTAACTGCTCTTTATTCTCAACTTATAAAACATAATTCAATAAAATATACATAATAATACCTATTTTAACATAAAATTATTAGTATTGTATGCCTTAAAATTATTCGTATTATTATTTTGGGATACACTGTATTGAGTTACTGTAATAATATGTATTATATACATATTTTATTAATAAAAAACTTGTTTTAATTCATATGTATATATTACTTCTTTTATCTAATCATACTAATAATAGAATATGCATATGAAATATTTAAGATAATTAAGTTATCTAAAATATTTTATATAAAAATAATATCGACTGAGCATTAATATTATAGTATAGACACACTGAATATCTTTAGTGAATATCATGAGATGATATTAGTACGAGTGATATGATAGTCATATTATTAGGATATTAGTATGAAATAATAGTTAAAAAATTATTATTTAAATGTGACCAAAGTTATAATAAATCATACGAATGTATGTTATCAATGATTTATCGTTAAATTATATGAGTGTATTAATTATTCTTTAGACCTAAGACATCATGGTTGTTAATTGATATAGATACACATAGCTTATATGATGAATAAATACGAGACTAACTATATCTTGTACATAAAAACTTGTTTGATTATATGTTATTTATATTGAGAGATAAATAATTATCAGATGAAATTCGTTGACTCGGTTCAAGTTTGAGTTTCTAGTTGAATATTAGTAAACAAGTAAAAATAAAGTCTTTGATCAAAGTAAAAATATCATACGAAGAATTCGTAATAACAAGTTCAGCTCGTATTGACTAATTATTCAAATATAACTACATTTAGAGTTTTGATATTCATAAGCCCTAATTTGGCTAGAATTAGACAAACGAAAGGAGACTATTCACATAAAATCTATAATCAGTCATAAAAGGTTTGATAAAGATTTTTTTTATTTAGGGACTATAACACATTGCTAGATATTAACTATGGTCATTGAGAATTTAAATAGTTCAAAACGAAATCAATGAAATCGATTTTAACTCACGGCTAATATCATAATGAACCTGAGAGATCACAATATAAATCTTGATTTATTCTTGTTATTAGAGAGATTAAATAATGTCTTCAAGAGAGCTAGCACTCTTAAAGACATTATTTGACCAAAAAATCTTAAATATTTTACTCGTTAAATAGTTTAACGAATTGAGACTTGAAAAATTAGCCCGATTGTAATTTAAATTAAGTTGCAATATTCTATAAATATTTAAAAATATAAATAAAATTAAATTAAATTAAATTTGGTCAAACTAAGTTTGACTAAATTTGGGATCAATTTATAATTTTTTAAAGTTTGAGGGTTTAAGTAATATTTTATATTTATTATTAGGGTGCTTGTTAGAGAAGCTTCAGAATCCATTTATTTTTGCTAAAAAGGTTAGGAACATTATGATAAATGAAGCAAAAATATAAATAGGCCAATGTTGTTTTTTTTAATAAATTATTCAATATATTTTATAACCTTTCTTCATGCTCTCTCTCTCTACAAAAGGCTAAGTAAGGAGAAAGAAGAGGTATCTGATTCTCTTGAAGATACTCAATTTTTGATGTTAGCCTTCATAAATAATTAATTAAAATATTTAATTATACCTTAAACTTCCATATAATCAAACCCATGCCTATTTTTGTGTTTTGCATGCTTTCATCACTCACAAAAATAAAAAGAACCAATTATCAAATTATAATTACAAATCCCTTAACATATTCCATACACTAAACACATATATGAATTCCATATTCCATATTAAATGATTCATATAGAAAAATCACCCATAAATATAAAATTACAAGACTATGCCATACAATATATTTACATAAACTGCTTACATGCATTTAATCTTGTACCCTCTATTCTATAATGAACTTTACAGAAATTACCACTTCAATCTCAAGTTATTATAGTAATTCATAAGTTATAGTTCCTTAAAGTTCTTGCTTCTCATCAGTGTAAGTCCAAGTCTTGGCTCTAATCTACATCCCTTATCGCATCTTTAGTAAAACAAGAAATGTTACTTATTATAGCTCATCCATTTTTACCTTCTTTATCTATTTAGCATTTCTCCTATTTTCCTATAAATTCATCCATAACAAATCTATTTTGTTTATCCAGAGAGTTGTCTCTCCTTCTTGTACATATATATAGAGTCATAAAGAGTATATTCCACATCATTGTATATAAAAATTCATAGAACTGGCCCATTTTTATTTTCTTCCCTTTTTCACTAAATTTTTTTCCTTTGATCCTACTTTAATCCCAGCTTATTAACTAAGTTTTTTAATATCTCTAACATTAATCTCAAATACTCATATAAATCTACAAGTGGCTGTCTATCCCATTCAACTGTGGTGGCATCTTGCCTAAAGAAAAGAGATAGAGATACAACTCATTAAATTATTATCCAATCTAAGTTGAAATCCAAGTATCAGTTCATTCATGCATTGATATATATATA
>JAWDEX010193539.1:0-12373 GCA_035221805.1 Trichilia hirta
CCTGAATTCTCGCAGTCCGACTTGCCTTGCAAAAATTCGGGGTATTTATCAGGTTGAGTCTCATTCCTTTGCCTTTCTAAGCACATGCACACACATGGTGGTGGGTGCTGGGGTGAAACTTATAAGATTTTCTTACATATCACGATTCTTGATTATTTGATGCCAGGTCTCTGTAAAACACTTGAAAGGTGGCAAGGAAACAAAAATGGACTTAATGGTGATGGAGAACCTCTTTTACAGGAGAAGTATCTCAAGGGTCTATGATCTTAAGGGGTCTGCAAGGTCTCGGTACAATCCAGATACAACAGGAACAAATAAGGTACTGCTGGATATGAATCTTTTAGAAAATCTACGGACAGAACCCATTTTTCTTGGAAGCAAGCCTAAGAGAAGTCTAGAGAGAGCCATTTGGAATGACACTTCATTTTTGGCGGTAAGTTTTCCCTGTTGCATTTCATCAATACAAATCTATGTATATTGATTCCAGAATTTGGCCTAAAGTTCTATGTCAATTTTGCTCTTAACTTGATGGATCTTTCAGTTGCCTGAGTATATCTGGAAGTAGCCAAAGTATGCTGTGCTATAAAATCCTGTTTGTTTCTAATAATGGATTTTGGAGTATATATCAAGTTAGCCTCCACTGTGGTTTGAATGAAGATTCAATTTCAATACTTCGCTCTTTCACAACTTGTGATCAAATTTAGATATTACTCTATGCATCAATTACCTAGTCGGAGATAACTACTCATTTATGCCATTAACAGTAGTTTGTTATTGTTCAGGATGAAGTCTTTACTTTCTCTGAGATAATTTAAAGTTTTTTTCTTGTGAAGGCTAAAACTGCCATGGATCCTCTTGATTTAACTGTATTCAACAAAGATTTAATTCACTCTACGGCTTGAAACCAAACTCAAAGGTTGAAAATGTAGGTACAAAATGTTTTAGGTCATCTGAAATTCGTTTAGCTTAACTGTGCGCGCGCTTTTTTCTTCTTGTGCTTGAACAGTCTGTTGATGTTATGGACTACTCGTTGCTGGTCGGGGTGGATGACAAGCGGAAGGAGCTGGTTTTAGGGATCATTGATTTCATGAGACAATATACGTGGGACAAGCATTTGGAGACATGGGTTAAGGCAAGCGGGATCCTAGGTGGTCCCAAAAATGCTTCCCCGACAATAATTTCTCCCAAACAATACAAGAAAAGATTCCGGAAAGCTATGACAAGCTATTTTCTCACAGTACAGGATCAATGGTCTTCATGAATTGTCGCGACACATTGAATTCATTTCATTCACAAATCATTTGTTCATTGATGACAGTTCGGCCCATTCTAATGGCAGATAAATGAGGGGGCCAAAAGGCTCACTACTTACCTTTTCTTTTTCCTTTCTTTGTAGAATAATATGTTTAGTTTTTGTGCTGAAGCGGCTCAAAGGAAAAAAGGGCTATCTTATATAATATTTCCTTGTAAAGAGCTCTTTGTAAGTCTTTTTCTTGCATGTGCAAAAGTTGCATCTATCCAGTTTCCTTTACATGACATAACTCTGTAATTTACTTCGTAAATCGCACTTTTGAGGGTCAAGGGCCCGTGGTCATAATTTTTATCCCAGCGTGGTGGTTGAATGAGAAGCTAACCAATTTTGTTTCTTTTTTCTCTTTATCTAACACTCACGTAGACTCTTCTCTTTTATGACATCATGATATGATCTAAAATCCCACATTCTCCATCCTCTAAATTTAAAGGTAGAAGTTATTTTTATACTTTTAATTTTCAATTAATAGTCTTAAACTCAGTTAGATAGGCTTTACATTTCTCATAAAATCCACATTTTATGCGAGGGGAACCGTTAAACTTGACTTAATTATTTCTTGAGGGTCAAACCTAAAGAAAAATTGAATTGATAGGAAAGAGAGTGAAAAATACCTGATTTTTGTGTATGCTACTAAGAAAATTTCTCATTATTGAAGAGAGATTTTCTTCGTTGCAGGGGAAAAAAACTCATTTTGATTTAAGTGAATTTAGTAATATGGAGCTTTATGTTGTGAATTCAAATAATTATTAAAATTTCTAGTGTTTTCTAAGATTCAAATATAAGATTGTGAGATGAAGTTTTTTTTGAAAGTATACTGTATTGATAATGACCCAAAAACGTATATTTAAAATTAAGGATTCAGATAATTGTATTTAAGTGACTTAATAATCTTTTTAGTAGAGCAAAGTTTTCTTTAACAAAATAAAAAGAGAATCTCCATTAGAAACAGTCTACGCAATCCTTAATTTTCCCAGGAAGCTAGAATCCTATTGAATTGATGCTTGTTGGGTTTTATTCAGAGTGAGAACAATCCCTACTTTTCAAAGAAAATTTGTTGCATCTTTGAGTATGTGTTTGCTTTATCATTGTTCCTTTTGTACTTCAATTTTCATTCCAACCTTTAATTAGAGATTATCATTGTTCCTTGTGTACTTCAATTTTCATTCCAACCTTTAATTAGAGTCCTTCAGAGAATCTAAATACCAGAGAAAATAAATATAACAACTGATTGCAAAAACAATATATCTTCAGCAAGGGTTGCATCTCTAGCTATCTAGCTAATTCTCAGCTCTTACAAATTTCTTGATTCATTTGTTCTATGTACATGAAAAGAAGACATAAAACATATAATATGGATAGAATTCTGCAGGTTGAAGTGCGCATATATATCTAGACTCTAGAGACGAGAGATGATCAAACAAGTTGATCTCTTCTTCTTCCCTGCTTTGGTTTAATTTATTTAGAACATGTTTTCTCAATTTTTTTAAGAAGCAACTGCAATTTGGCTTCCTCCTTCACTGATGGGCATGAAACTCACCCTTTTCTGCAACCATTTTAATAAAAAACATCAGATAATAGGTGGTTTTCATAGGCATTAAATAAAATAATTAATGCAAAAAAATGCCGCAAGAATAATTATTCTTTTAATATATTTCTTAATTACATATCTAGGGTTTTTTTCTCCGTTGACTTGGTATTTACTTAATTACATTTGTTTGTAATTTTAAATTTTAATAATCTCATTTAATCACATGCATAATAGCTAATCATTCTCTTCTTATATTCAATACTTAGGCCATACTTCATATGCGGGAATGCATGTCTAGCCAGCTTCAAAATGAAAAACTATAATTCAAAATAAAGTTAATAATAATAATTATAAACTTTTTAAATTAAGACAAGTGTCTCATTTTCTGAACTTTTCTGCATTTAATTTTATTCTCATGCATGTGAGAGGAGAAGTCTAAACCAAACCATGGTGGTTGGGATTAATTTGACCTGGAAACCACCACCACGTGTCTGGTAGCTGAGATTTGTCCCATACAATGACACTAGAGCTAGGAAATGGGTTCGCGGTTATGAGTTAGCAAAGCATATATTACTATAAATGTCCTAATCTTTTGTTTAGTACTTTTATCCCTCCCGAACTAACAGTAGTTAGACCTAATTTGAGATTGAAATTTGCTTTATACTAACAAACCAACTTATTAACTACTGTTCTTTCGATTAATCAAATTGTTATTGTAATAATAATAATAATAAAGAGAGCTAGTTAAATAAGGAAGAGTTAAATGAGTGTTTTGGGTTAATATTTTTGATTTTTAACATGATTATACATCAGTCAGATCTATAATGGTTTAAAATATGTCATATTTTTATTTTGACATGATGGGAATATGAACCTAAAACGTTACTTGTACTTAGAATAAGCATATTCTAGTCTCAATTACTCAAAAACAAATCATTACTGAGAAAGATTCCTTGCCTTGCTTGATGCCTGTGCTTAAATTGCATCGAAACGCAACTTAAATTTGTATCCAGACATATACATGAACAGATGAGATCTGGTTGTCTGCCTGCAGGACCATGTCCTGGTCCTGTCGCATTTAATAGCTTTTTGACATATTGCAGATTAGACGCATTGGAAATAAAGCAAAGATATTAATTGTGAAATTTAGATTGGAAGTCACTAGAGTCTCTTTGGGTACAATGCATTTGGCCTAATACCGAGAAAAACAAGAAGAGATTTTGACAATTTCTCTATATCTACTACATGCTTCAACACCATGTCGCCCCGCAACATAAATTTATGTCAATACTGGATCCTCAAATACTTGATTTGTAGGTCTACCTACTTAGCAAGAATGTCCCCTCTCTTGTTTATTTGGTAATAAACAAACGAGAAACCAAAAATGTGAACTCAATGAGGGCAAATAAGCAATGGACATGCTTCTATTTTCATTAATAAAAATATTAAAAAAATAAAAAGTTAAGAAAAACAACATAACATGAAAACAGGATCACTGTCTACAGAAACGTACCTCCCGTGCTTTGAATCCTTCCCCAATTCTTCCATTTCCTCCATTATTCCAACGTTTTTGCTCAATTTCATTTGCATTGTTTCCTTTATTCCCCATGCAAAGTCCCACAATTTTCTCCGCTATCTCAGCTTCGTTCTTGCTTTCCTTCATCAAACTCTCAACTTCTGCTTTCGGAAGCTTCATTTTCAACCTCATTCCGGACCCCCTTTCACCACTACTCATCTCCTCGGACAAACCGAAACGACTTACAGGTTTCATGATGGAAAGATCCGACACCGATCTCCGGGACAGCATTAAACTCTCGAGTCTGTCTTTAGCACTCATGTTGATCCCCGACCGAACCCTTCTCGGAACACCCTCTTTTGGAGTATCTGGCAACTCTACCAAGAAGTAAAGCCGCTTTGGCTCCAAGTTCTGCTGCGGCTGCAGTGGTTTTGCTCGAATGCCAAAGTGCTTCACCGCTTCCGATTCTAACAAAACATGTCCTGGATAATTTTTAACCACTTGTTCAGCTTTAACTGGTGTCTTCAACTTGAATGTCTCACCAGTTATCTTCATAACCTTTGTGGTTTTTTTCCCTCCCAAACTGTTTCCCATTTGGCTTCTCCAAAAAGTGCTTTTGGGGTTGATATGCTTTACGGGGATGGTGGGCGTATAGGGTTAAGATAAGAATTCTATATTTATGGTGGTTGATGATTAAAGGGTCATTGGTCAACGAAAGGAGGCAAAATTTGAAATTGGCAAAAAGTCTGACAATAACAACAAAAAGCAAAGTACGTTCGCTTTCGCTATCAATCTAAGTAGCCATGAAACTTTACTCATTTTTTAATCTGAAAATTGCCGCTGATCAAACGGAACTCAAAAGCCCATGTTCACATTTAATACTTTAAACATGAAGACAATTTCTTTCTATGCTTATTACAAGTTGAAGTCCGTAATTTGTGGGGAGTAGAAAATAATGATTAGATAATCCTTTTCATTTTCTGAATATTATTCAAAAAGATATTTAATTATTTATAATTATATTATATTTTTAAAAAGGTTTTGAATTTTTAATTGGACCGTTCCTTCCGTTTAACGAATAACAGTCATATATACTCGATATTCAAACATGAGAACAATTTCCCAAAGCTTATGAATTCAAAGGCCGTAATGTATGGAGAAGGAAATATAAATATATAATTAATTAATTTTTGTCTCTTCTTCAATTATTTTTAAAATAATTAAATAACGTTAATCACGGGAATAATCCAGGACTTCTTGTTGAGATTTCTTGGAGAATTTTATTAATGACAATCATCGAGGTGGCATGTGAAATTTGACTTGAGTGTCATGGTTTCAAGTTCGTCAAACATGAAAAGTTCATTTGTACACCAACTCCTTTTTTTCAAATTTTTTACGGACGATTTTTCAGTCATAATAAATTAATAATAACATATAGTTTCGATTACATATATTATATAAAAAAATTATGAAAATAAACAAAAATGTAATAACAATACATGTATATATTTAATTATATTGTATCAATTACTATATCCTTATATATGGGAGTTTTAGGAGTACAAATTTATAAATTTTATATAATCTTTTTTGTATAAATTAATGTAAGAATCCTATAAAATAATCACATATCGTTTATTTTTACAAGGGTAAAAGAAAATTTTATTAAATTATAAAAAAAATAAAAAATATGTAATAATATATTATAACAATTAATTTCACATAAATTCTTTAAATAAAATTTATATTTATATATTTGTCTGCTAGAGTTGTTGCATATTGTTAAATATTAATTTTAAAATTAGTTATACCTCTGATAGATTTTCTGTGAAAAGTACGTAGTTTCGAGTTTGAATGGTAAACAGAATACAGAACAGTCCAATTTGATAGTCTCTGCTTATATGATTTTTTAGTGTTAGTGCGTTGATTCTTTCAAAATTAGCCTAGAGTTTTAAAACCACGTGCAATAAGTAATTCGACATAATTTACATTTATAGATGATTAAATAAATTCTTATGATTACTTTTAAACAAATTTATTCAAATATTTTAATTTTATGAGAATATTACTATCAAATTTTCACTATTAAATTAAAAATAAAACACTTATTTTTAAAATATTTGAAGGACTCAAATCAAATAGCATTCAATTTTTATTTTTTAATAAAAAGGAATTGACATGAAAAGTTGCTAATAAACAAAGATTATATTTATTTTTTTTAAAAATAAAATGTTTTCATAATTAATGCATTAATAATAATTTCTTTTCCTAAAGATTTTTTTCTTAAATTATTACTGTTTTCTAATCTGTCTTGTATAATGCTCAGATTAGTTTGTGGATCTGATTTTGGAAAATTTGGTATATTATTATACTTTTTATTTAATACTTTCTTAAAAAGTTCAGTAATCCATATGTTATTATTAAATTATTTTTTATTTTTTACAATGTGATTATTACTTAATACATATAAATTTCTAACTCTTACACTCATAATTTTACTTCCTGATATATATATATATATATATATATATTTCAAGAGTTGTTATTGGAGATTTAATTTTGATAAGTACTAAAAAAAATGTCAAACACATCCATTAGCACTAACATAATACATCCATTAGTACTAAAAATATTTAATGGAGCCACATTTACATTTATAATTTTCCCATTTAAATTTTTCCTGCAATTGTTTTGATAATTTATTTTTTTGGATGATAATCTACACAACACTTCTAGATATCTTTGAACATATCAACTTTATTATCCTTAAATTTTCGTATAATGATGCCAAAGCAGTAGTAAAATGTTTCTGATATCATGGAGGTTTATTAAAATAAAAAAGAATAAAAGAATAAAAGGGGGCTTATCCTTTTCCTTTTAGCAACTCATTCTGCTTTTCACTTTTGTACTTCTGCCCACAATGGAAAGGCTTAAATTTGTCGTTCAAATGAAGACAAAATTGCTTTCATTTAGAGAATTAATCAAACAAATAATACTTGAATAAAGCCATGAGACAGACCAACAGTGAAAATAATATAAAAAATATAAAAAAAAGGTTTGAATGCATTCTCAACCGGCCAATTTTTGTTTGTTTCACCATTTTTTTTTTCCTTTGATGGGGAAAGCTTTTGATCTTTCTCCCTACTTGTTCTTAATTTAGTAGAATTCTGGAATTTTCGGATCAAGAAACGCTTGTCTCCAGTCGAAAGTAAAAGTTTTCTAATAAACGAAAAAAAATAAATAAAATGTGTTCAGGTGAATTTTATAACAAACATGTCAAATGGGATTTTTTACACACTCATCAGATGATGGAAATAAAGGAATAATATTGCAGTGATTGTCAAATAATAGGAATCAAAGAAAAAAAGGAATTAATAAGGAATTAAAACCTGTGGTACATGATACTACACCTGTTGAAGCTGATGCAATTTGTGAAGATGCTCCAACAGAGAGGCAGCTTTCCGCTTGGCCCTTTCCGTGCCACTCTTAGCTAGCTCCGTTAAGGGTATGACAGCGCCAAGCCTGCTAATGCAGGAAAGATTTTCGCGGTCCCTCTTGCACAAGGAAAGTAAAATGGAAGCAGCATTTTCTTTGTTACGAGGGAGACCTGCTCTCAAAAGATCTAACAAAACTGGTATGGTGCTGGCTTTCACAATAGCAGCTTTCGCCTCTTGGTTACTTGCTAGAACAGATAGTATTGTCAGAGCTTCATCAACCATACAGTTCCTTGAATCTGTGAGCATCTTCAATAATGCTGAGATAATCCCTGCTCTTATGGCCCTGCCTTTGTTTCCCATATATATGCACAAATTGAACAATGCTGTTGCAGCATCTTTCCTCCCTCTAGTGCTTCCATTTTGGAGCAAATCTATCAGAGCTGGTATTGCCCCAGATGCACCTATTATTATTTTGTTCTCGTCCAAAAGTGACAAGCTAAAGAGTGTTGCCGCTGCATTTTCTCTTGCTTCCATGCTTCCGACTCTGAGGATTTGGACAATGGAAGGAATGGCGCCAGCAAGCATTATTGGTCCCTTGTTATTTTCATATATTGAGAGATTAAGAATAGCAGTCACTGCATGTTCTTGCGTTGTCATGTCATCTGTTGTTAAAAGGTTAACCAGCAAAGGAATTGCTCCTGCTTCTGCAATTAGTATTCTGTTGTCAGTACTTCTTTTAGACAGGGATCTGATTTCAGCCACCGCAGATCTACGCTCCTCAATTGATCGGCTTGAGAGTTTACGGACCAGTGCCTCAATCGCAACAACATCTCCACTAACATCACAGAAAGAGCCATCGCTCTTCTTTATCTTTCCATTAGCTAATACTGTAGGCTGCTCAATATCGTGAGTAGTACACCACTGATTAATTAGACTTCTCAAAACACAGTTTGGGATGAGTGTTGTGTGTTCAAGCTTCTGCTGTGTTTTTGGACACGTTACATTGCCGCAATCTATCCATCTCTGTATGTAAGATCTTTCATATGTCTGCAATTTCATTGCAAAAAAGAAATCAGGAGTCCAGCACAATAATTGAAACATAAAAGTTTTAAATGGCATGTGACATTTCAATACATACCTGTCCTGTGGCTACAATAACGGGATCCCTCATTAATTCTAATGATATAGGACATAGAAAATCAGCAGGAATAAGGAGTGCATCGGTCTTCTTGATTTCATCCATATTCTTAATGGCTGAATTCTCCTGCCCCTCTGCATTGACATTGGTCAATGAACAGACCTCCTCCACTTTATTTATCCTCTGGTCAGTGTCACAGCCTTCAGTTTTGATACCATAAGGAACATGTTCTGGCTTTGATTTAACTTCATGATTTGTGTTACTCCTTTCATTCTCCATTGGCAGGGATAAGGCATGAAAAAATTTCGTTGAATTCAGAAACCCATGTCTGTCTGCAGCTCGTTTCAACTGAGCTCTCACCAAGGCAACCTATTAAAATAATCTTATAAGGATACTTTCTCAAGTGCCTTTATTTCTCTCTAATTAACAAGATTATACCTGTTCTTGGACTTCCTCAGAGATGTCAAAACGATCGTATGGCACGTTGCCCAAAGCTTTCTCAAGCTTCCATGCTACACATTGAAATTGGAAGGAGATTTTCTTGGCATCTCCGTCCTTAAATCAAGATATACAGCAAATTTCAGAGATGGACCTATAAATTTATATACAGATGTACATGACCACAACAAAATATCAGCAGGAGTAGATCATCAAATCCTAAAAGTTAAGACAAAACCGAAGCGCTAGCTTCTCAAATCTTATCAATCATCAACAAATGACTATCATCTCTCATAATCTCCAACATTTTAAACCCTTCTTGATCATTTTTCCTCTTTCGGGTGTTCAAATTCCTATCAACTATGTTTTATAGAAACCATAATATGAATAACATTTGACAATCAAGTGGTGAACAAACATGTGAATCTATTTGTGTCTTTGTTTTATGATGTGTATACACCTTAAGCAACTGAAAATAATAATTCAGAGTTTCAAGATTGAATTTGCGTATAACCTCACAAAAACTTTTCAAATTTCAGATTGTATCCAGAAGCTGTTTCGCAAAATGCCCAATATTGCTCATTTTCTTTGAAATGTCAATAATAACCAAGGAATAAATGAAATCCAAAATTAAAACTAAAAAACGTGTGCTTATTTTTCCAATGCCACAATCTCCCAGAATCCAGTAGCTACCAGCATATTCAAGCGTATAATTTTCTTCAAAAATTAAATAAATTCATTTCAATGAATGATCATATCAATGATATAAATAAATCACATTGTCAAATTAAACATTCAAAACGTTTCAAAATTTCAATAATATCAAAAACACCCAAATGCTTACAGATGAGTCACTTGAACTGAAGCTGCAGGCAACTGATAGCAGTCTCTTAGCAGCTTGGAAAGCCACAACCAGATCATTCCACCACCCACTTAACAAAAACGACGTCGTCGAAGAAGAAGACTCCGAAGTCAACAAATTCAACAGTCCAGAATCTCTGATCTCCTCCAACAAATGCTTCAACAACGCAATTCTCCGCACCAGATCCATACAATCTTTCTTAAACACTCCACACTCATTTCCACAACACATCCCAGCAAGCTCCCCGACGACCTCCAGCACAGACGCCGCTGCCGTCCGGCCGCCGGCCATTGCCATGAAATTAAGAGATACCCAGAAGAGGAAAAGGTAGAAAGAGCATTTGTGGAAGTGGGGGTTGTTAATTTATTTGAGTTTCTTGAGAGTGAATGAAAATTAATAAAAAATGAAAAGAGAGAGAGAGAGAGAGTGATAGCGAGATTCGCGGGAGGAGAGAACAAGAGAATACAGTTGGAATTCGAATATTATGAAGTGTATTACAACAACTGCTTTGCCACCACAAATCTTTCTTACACGTCGTACCTTTTACAAGACCAGACCAAATACCGTGTTCTCTCTTCTTCATCTTCTTCTTCTTCCCTCCTTTATTTATTAATTTTAATTTTGAGATATTAACATTTGGATCCCCTCTCCTTTATGTTTTAACAAATAAGGACAGTTTTTCTGTTTACAAAGAAATAGGTTCCAAATCCCAATTAAAATGATTGGATAAGTTACATGCTCCAATATTGCGAGAATCAAAATTCAATGTTATGACGTTAAGTTTGTTTATTCAGTAGGGACTATGGACTCATTTATTACATACAAATTAACTGTGCCTTTATTTATAAAACTTTACAAAATCAGGGAGTTTAATGATATACCGCTTTTAATTTTATTCGTATTTGGGTTGTGATTGGTTACAGCCTGTAACATGCCGTTATTATTGTTATTGACGTTGCCCATAATTTTTTATGTTGCTTATTTATTATTAAATGAGTAATAACATCGAGACCTATGATTTTTTAGATTTGTACAATAAGGACATACTTTACCTATTTATAACACATAAATCCATAACCCGTAATGAAATGCTTAAATGAATGATGTTGATGCACAAATATTGCGAGAAGTCCCCAACCAACTGCACAATCTGTTTCAACAATGAGATCTTTTGCTCGGGAAAAATCAGTCCTTAGCACTTTTTTCCTCCTTCGGAGAATGTGTTCTTCAAGCTAGAACTTGAAAACACGAACAAAGGATAATCTGGTGGATTTTTTAGCAAAAATCTTTCGATGCTTAACTTAATTTTATATACATGACACTGAAGAAAAAACTCACTTAAAATAATTTTGAAACAGTTTTGTAACTAAGTTTTTGCAAAGTAAAAGTATATTATGATCAAAATTTCATTTATGTTTATAAAATCTCACCTACTTATAGCATAAAAGAAAGAGAAAATGCTGAGCCATATATAAATTCTTTATTATTTCATTTGTTCTATCATCACCTGGCAAAAATGTTAGCATGCAACATTGACATCATACTATGCTACTTGGTAATAGGATGTTGATATTTGTCCCTTGTATAGAAGATTTGGAAGATTCACCGGTCGATTCTAGTAAACTTATTGCAACCCTAAATTTATAGTTATCAGTGTAAGATGGACAACGGATGTGAAACCAAATTCCTCCATATAATTTCGTTATGCCTTTAGTTCTTAATATTTGTAGATGGTGACCTTCTGCGGAGCTAATGAACATACGAAAGTCACCACACCATAACTATTTGCTTCTTCGAAAGAGTAGTGAGATAACCAAAATAAATGAAAGATAAAAATTTATACTTTGGTAAGTAAATCAAACACTCGCTAATAACTTAGCGATAAAGTGGTCAACCCTTTTTTTTGTTTAAGGATATGTTTGTGAGGATTTTATTTATAACAAAATTACTAATATTTTTTCTTATTTCTAAAAATATAATAATTCAGCAATTTGATTATTATTATATAACTATTAAACATTTTTTTTTAAATTTTTGTCTGAGAATTTATGGTCCAACAAAATTGTGGTATTTATAGCTTTTTCCTTTTTTTCTTTTTTTAATTTTTTTAAAAGGTGACATGAATTGGCAACAAAAGAAAGC